>OMLB01054849.1:0-28243 GCA_900302555.1 Myripristis jacobus
AAAAAAAAAAAAAAAAAAAAAAAAAAAAAAAAAAAAAAAAAAAGAAAAAAAAAAAAAAAAAGGAAAAAAAAAAAAAAAAAAAAAAAAACTCGCCAGACTAACAAATAAGTCTGGCTCATTTGTGTGGGTGTCGGTGTGAGTAAATGTAAGTGTATGAATGACAGTGTGAATGTGTTGGCGTCTAACAGCACAGAGCCAAGTTAAAGACTGTAATAATTAATACATTCTGTGGTTTGGTTATGGTTTGTGTGCAAGTGTGTGAGTGAATGCATCAGTGTAAGAACATGCACACGCTTGCCTGTCGACGTATGTGTTAATGTGCATGAATAAGAGAGCGTTTGTTATCTTCTGACTTCGGCTGATAGTGACCTGTGCCAAGGTCTGATCTATGTGAAAACTATAGAAATTGGGCCATCTCACTATGGAAATACAGTGGATTAGCAGCAGTTTCATGTATCAGCTTGGTTTTCTGGACTCAGTCAACTGTATCTGAGGCACATTGTTTTGGGAGTGTAGATTATAAAAAAGAATAACACACAACACAGCTGTGACATCAGCCGCTGACTTTTGTCTTTCCTCTTTGAAACCATGGGAAGTGGGATTTGTGGTTGGTGACATTACATTTTGGAAGTTTCTTTTTTAAAGAGTGGTGCAGGACATTTATGGTCATAAAGCATGCTCACATGTTGCTTGGAGCTGTGGTCAAAATGCAAACATGGGGGGAGGAATTAGAGTAATTTAAAATTAACCACTGTTCCTACAGCTTCTTTAGAGTGGGAGAGAAGTTCAGTATTTAGTCTTTAAATTTCTTCGTGATGGGTGTATTAAAATTATTCTGCAGCCAGCAGGGGGCAGTAGAGGGAACTTCATCCACAAGACATTGCGCATCAGTTTTCAGCCTCACAAGCGAGGCAAATCTCACAGGTTTCTCACTTCAAGTTACATCTGGCTGTGCATGTTTGTAGCATTTTGAAAAATCAGGCTCATGGACCAATCAGCTTCACCATAGCAGGTTTGTTGCTAGGGAAGGATTATGCTATGTGACTCAGACACAACCCAGCGAGCGGGGGAATTGTAAAGAGTGTGGTGTGGACAGTAGACTGCAGACTCTAGAGAATGATGGACTACTTTAAATTCTGCAAATACACACATACAGTTAGTGTATAAGACTATTTTTCACTGTATGATTGCTGAACTACTGCCGCTCTTTGCCCATGGGAAATTATTTGGAAAAGTCAGGTTTCGCTCTTATTTTGTCATCAGAGGTTACAGGGAATGCTCTGATAAAGTAGTTGGGGGACTGGGTTTAATACTCTAATTCTTCCAAGACAGACTATGGGATAGATGCAAGCTACATTTCAATTTAGTGTGATAAAATGGATGTGTATAAAGCTGTACTCAAGACCATTGCTCTTTAAACACTCTGTGTTGTGCTGACTGGATAAGTAAGTCCCAAACTACATGAGCAGGAGCCAGGAGGCCAACCATTTGACTGAAGAATAAACACTGTTAATTGACATCGTTCAGCCCAGTCAGCTCTCACAGCAGTGGAAACAAAAGAAAGTTTGGTCGCTGTGACAAGACTTTTTTTTTTCTTTGAAGTTTCTTAAAAGCATTTTGGAAAAAATATATGTGCCTGTAATTCTAAGGTCATTGTCTCAAAACACAGATTATTCTAGTCTCAAAATCTTAACTGTTCTGTAAGCAAAACATCTTAAGGTGACTCTTATTTTTATAGTTACTCATTATGTCCTTTACTCTGATGCCAGCAATCATTTTGGCAGAGTAGGTGTCAGGTTTTTTTTTCTTTTCTTTTCTTTTCTATTTTTTTTTTTTTTTTACTGGTGTAAATCTCATTTTGGAATGAAATTCTTTGCTTCATCAGTTTAATTGGCTAATTTTCGTTGATACAGGGAAAAACACCAAGAGCTTCTCTGTGGCTTAATGTGTGCACTGTGTACAAGGAGAGGTCATGTTCTTTAAAATGCTAATGTCCATCGACTTTATTCCAGTGTATTAACCTGTGTGTCACCCTATAGAAAAGCATTGTAAGTCCACAATTATACTGTGGTCGTACTTGAAAAATGAGAATCTGGCTAATAAATACTTAGGGCGGTATAAAACCCCACCATATGTTGTCAACTCAGCTGTGGCCTGGCCATATGTTATTTCCGGTGTGAAATGTGTAACGCTGTGAGCTCATTTAATATCAGTGGCCACTGAGCCACTAAAACCTCGGTCACAAGATGGAAGAAAGCGAGGAGGAAGAAGAGAAAATGAGAGGAGGGAATGAGGGAGAGAGAGAAAGATAAAATGAGTGAAAGAGAGGGGAAGACAGGTTTATTCCCTTAAGTTGTGATACAAGGAGAGCCATATAAGTCCAGGTTTATAGTTCCTCTGAGAACCAACTGATGGGACAGATTACAAGCTGAGGGGTGAATCTTTGGTTTAACAGAAACTCAGTTGAATTCTCAATTCTTTAGTTGGTAATTCAATTTGAGAACAGTTTATTTTTTGGCTGGTTAGCCTTTTTCCCGATTTGGAACGATATGGAACAATTTTACGCAACATGATAGGATACGATAGGATACAAGACACCATATTTTATTGTGTATTAAGATTTGTGTCAGGCGCAGTGCTGCATTGTTACAAAAGAACAGACGAGGTAAAGAAGCATGCCTAAACAACTAAAAAACATACACAACAAGACACAGTAGTAAACAGGACCATTGCATCTATTAGTTCTATTCAATTTGAAAGCAAAGATCAATTTGATTTTGCATGCCACAATTCAAGTTGATTATTTGATTCAGTAGCCTACTTTTGGCAACAATTTTATATCCACTAAATGCACATTTGCAACAGTGTAAGACCATGTGTGTACAATAATGCCAGTCGTTTGTCTCCTGAGATGTGAAAAAGGCACACAATAGAAATAGTTTTACATTGTTGCAGAAAAAAAAGACCAAAAAAAGTTGCATTGCATAGTATACTGCTAGATCACCGCGACGAGTCAAAGCATTTCATATCGATTCAGGCCAAAGTCTGAGTGATTCGTTCAATTTCTTTCTTTTAGAAGATCGACACAGTGGGATCGATACACTGATGCAATTAATTAATCTTTACACTCCTAATTACTGAGGGTGGGCATGTGTATGTTCAGTGGTTCAGTGTGTGTGTGTGTGTGTGTGTGTGTGTGTGTGTGTGTGTGTGTGTGTGTGCGCACAGAAAAGAGAAAAAAGTCAATGGCAGAGTGAGAGGAAATGCTGCTGTCTGTGCTAAACATGCAAAAAGAGAGAGAGACGGGACAAGAGGAAATGACAAAGAAGGTGGTCGGGAAACTGCATGTGACAGAGAGACTGAAGAGAGAGAGAGAGAGAGAGAGAGAGAGAGAGAGGGACTCATGATATATACATCTGTCCTAAGAGGTAGAGAGCTAGAAAGAGAGATTACAGGTCATGCATGCCTTTGTGTTCGCCTAAGTAGTTAACTATATTACATATGGCATTCATTATGCAATAAAGTCGGTGAGGGTGTGCATTTGTGCAAATCAAATGCAAAGCATATTACTGCTCCAATTCCACTTCTACAGCCTGGCTTACCGTGGGCTCAATTCACACTGAAGGAAATTAATTAATTAAAATATTTAATTAAATTTTACATTTTGATATATCAGCAATGACGACAGGCTGTCTCACTGGACTGATGTAAACTTGGTTAACACTGTGCTTTACAAAGGGTCAAATCTAATCCTGCATACTAACCTGTGGCAAATTACTTTTTAGGATACAGTAACCCTCTGTAAGGACAAGAACGCTTTTAATACATAGCTTACCTCCAAGGGTAGCGAAACAAAATATCACTAAAACTTTTTTAGTGATATTGAAACTTTTTTATTTTCAGTGTTTTTTGTTACATGACAGAGAATCATGCTGTGGTCATGAAATTCATTTTTTTTTAATTAAAGATTGATCAGTTTGCTCTACTAAACTCCACACCCCCGCTGATGTGTCATGTTTTGGCTGGTGTAACAGACCGCATGGAGAGGTGTTTGGCTAAATGTTTGGTTGTCTGGGAGACCGTAAGCAGCCTATAAGGTAACAGCCTGCAGATACAGAACCACATTTTAGACTAGATGTTGCTGTGTTGAAGTATAATAGATAAATACACATGTGGCCTTCAACCTCACCCTAATGCTTCACTGTGAAACATTGGAGTGAGGTATCTCTTGACTTGAAAGAGAAATGTGAATCTGATTTTTTTTGTTGTTGTTGTTGTCATGGCATCTAAATGGCTTCTTGCTCTGAGACATCAGATATGCTGTTTTAATGGGAACGAGTAAAATGTTTATTTTGTTTCTATCTACCAAAAAAATCTTTTCTCTCTTTTTGTTTTTACTCTAATTTTCTCTCTGCTCCATTCTGTTGCCATGTCTGCACAGCACTGTGTATATGAGTGTGTGTGTGTGTGTGTGTGTGTGTGTACATGCATGCCAGGGCTCAGCTGTGAAAGGAAAATTGGTTGAAGGCACTTAGCTGCGATTTACTACGGACCCATTAAATACATCAAGTGTATCATACCTACTGTGTGTGTGTGTGTGTGTGTGTGTGGACAGTATTTCAGATTTAACTGCCTTAATGCACTGCACATTCTCTCTGGGAAGACCCCGTAAGCATTTTAACACACACACACACACATACACACGCACACACACAGCAGATACTAACATAGTGTGTGTGTGTGTGTGTGTGTGTGTGTGTGTGTGTGTGTGTGTGTGTGTGTGTGTGTGTGTGTGTAGGTGAAGTGGCCATATAACAATGTGTTGTAACATCACACTGTGTATGCAGGATTTCAACTTTCACAGCACTACACCAACACAATCACAGTGAGGCTGGAAAGCAAAGACCATAAAAAGCTTTTTTTAAACACTGTCTCTCCCTCTTCCCTCTTCTCTTCACTTGCCTTTTTCTCTTTTTCTCTCAGTAGCAGACATTTCCATCGAACTTGCCAGCTAATTTTACACAAACTTTTGAAAAGTCATGAAAAACGGTGATTTTGATGCATTTCCATCAAGCCAGGTTGGAAAAGGACAAACCTGCGAGAGCTTCACTCTGAAAGTAAAGATGATGTGGCTAACATAGTGCTATTAGCTGCACAGACCTGGTCTGAAACTGGACTGCCAAACACACTAAGCCTGACGTGTTTAGTATGTAGTAACCTCAAATAATTCACGCTCTTCCTCTGGTCCCAACTGGCCAGCAGTGGCTGGCATGTGATGCCAACGCTGGAACAAACTCACTTGGCGTATCCTCACATTCAGCTGTGAGGACCCTTCAGACTCAACTGACAATGTGGAATAAATATGAAATTACATTTTTTTCATCATTTTCATTGGCTTGACTCCCTGATAGGTTACATACTTTTTCCATATCTTTTTGCAAATTGAGTCTAAACAGCCTTCACTTCAATCATCCCTCAATTTTGCATAGCACACCTTTAACTAACTACCTTAACCTCCAGTTTTGCTTATTCTAGTCAAGACTACTATAACTTCTGCCTCTGCAGTACTTTAGGTTAGACAGCTTAAGACACATCACTACATTTTCAATTAAACATGCACAGCCATTGTATTGATCCAATACTGTGATACTGATACCACGATACCATGACGTTAACGTAATAGACCGAAAGACTGTCAATAAAATAGGACGTCCTGACACAACTAGGTCATGGCAACAGTCATAGCAGGTAAAGTAGACTAAATATTCCTCTGACTGATGTCCAGGGAAAATGCTAGTGGAGATATTTTCTGTTAGTAACATCTGGGGTCAATGTAAGCCACATTTTCCAAAAACTGAAAGTGTTGTCCACGCACTGAGCAAAAATCATGGTGTTCTGATGAATAGTTATTGAGAAAACCAACTTTATTTGAGTGCTGCACGGATCTGTTGCTCCAAGTGTCATGGTTGTGACTTTTTCCCATGGATTTTTTTGTTTGCACTTTGGTCTTTTGTTTGGACTTTGGACTTGGACTTTTCCTTGTGTTTTTGGTGTCTTGGTTTCCTGTGCCCTCTCAGTGTCAGTCTTGTTTGCCCAGCCCAGTTTCCCACGCATGCCTTGAGTTTGCCTCATCATTCCTGATTGTCCTGATCGCTCCCAGTGTCTCCTTCAGCCTGTCCTCGGTGTCCTCCAGTCTTGTGTTCCAGCCCCTTCTCAAGGTGTGTCTTGTTACCTTAGAAGTTCCTTGTGTATTCAAGTCCTGTTTTCTGTTCAGTTCTTTATCCGATCGTTGTTTTTGCTGTGTCATCCCAGTGTTCCCAGTTTTCCTAATTCTAGTATTTGAGTTGCCTATTTAATATTTTAAATTTCTCTGAGCCAGTTGCCTGCTTGCTCCTGCGTTTGGGTCCACACTCCAACCTCCATATGTAACACTAATAACATTCTTGCTGTGGACATCATACAGTATTGATCTTCAAGTATTAGTATAAATGTATGAAAATGCAGTATACTCTAAAATGTCTCAACAACAGCATCCCTGTGGCTGCTGGGGGCAACGGCAAGAGGAGAAGTTGATGAAAACCAAAAAGAAACTGAATATACATGTTTTATTTATTTATTTGTTTATTTATTTGTTCGCTGGATGTTAAAATTTGAAGACAGAGCTCACACTGCTGGGCATATGGCATCATTTCTGGTTACTAAAAAAATGCAGTGCAGTATGCTAAATTTATATCTAACTCTAAAGCGGTGAACTACTAAAGTTCGTACTCAGTATAATATGTCTAGTAGTCTCTGGCATGCCTCTGGGACACAGCTTGTGAATAAGGCTAGATGACGCTAATTTTTAACAAACAAAAAGTGAAGAACATGTGAAGGCAGGGCTATCCGCTGCAGCCAACAACAAACCCAATCAGATGGGTTGGACAGCGACATCAGGTAAGAGGTGGCCAGGCTCCCAAAAGTGAGTGCATTATCTGTCTTTTCAGCCACCATCTTTGTTTAGACAGTCAAAAATGAGCCACGAGCAACACAAACGATAGAAACCAATCTTTTTTTTCCCCTTGCAGGACATTTAGAGCATGAGCGAGTTAACTCTTTGTGGAGTGAATGAAACACATTAATTTGAACGCACGTGGCATTAAAGGCAGCCTGGTGATAACGACAGTTTTACGCCATGGGGTACTACTTAAATATGGGAGTAGCGATGAACTTCTAATTTCTCCATGTGGCCCTCGCTGAGATGAACTTTGACACCTTTGGCCTGCAGAGATGAGTTTAATATCACTTCAAGTATTGTGACATAAAGCAAAACAACCACCACAGTGGCAGACGCTGCATACCTCTCCCTTCCTATTTCTGTCGCTCTCTCTCTCATACACACACCGCGAGCAGCTGTGTTGGTCCTAAAAATGATCTGTTTCAGTCAGGACTCTTGAAGATATGGAACTAGCTATTTTTTTTTGGAGTCGTTAAAGTAAATGAGCCTCAACTTCGACTGATTTTGTGATTCGCTGGTACGGCTGCTGCTTGCCACAGAAGTCAATACTGTTGCTGAAGTCATTACAGCCTGGCTTTCCATTGTGCAAACTGTTGAATTATCATGACCACATCAATTCCTTATATTTCTCAACACAGAGAAAGAGAATGCATGTCTATGTGTGATTGTGTGTGTATGTGTGTGTAAAAAAAAAAAAAGCACAAAAAGAATGGGAAAATGGCAGAGAAACTTTGTGTGAGTGTGTGTGTGTTACTTATGCTTCACACGGCAGCCCATCAAAAGCCATACCAGACAGCATAATGGGATGCAAGTCAACCACAACGCCAAACTTCTTGTTGCCATGGTGACCGCGATAAACAAGTGGCTAATAACATTTCCTCTGCATAAATACAAACCCATTAAACAGCACTGAGCGACCGTTCACTTCCAATACTTAATTTCATTACTTAGTCACGTTCATTACTTGCTTTGCATATATTATTAAAAGACTCCCAGTGTAAATGAATGGGAAGCCAGGCAGCCTGAGCCAAGCTGAAATTTGGCATTTGACATGCTGTTCTCCTGGACTGCAAAACGGACAGTCAGAAGCCGAGCGCTCTTGCTTAGTCACTGTGTCATCGCTGCTGGAGGACGAGACAAGAAGAGCAGGCGGACATGTGTGCGTGTTAATTTTGCTTGGTTTTTAAAAATATCCGGTTTGTCTTTATCGTTCTGGTCGAAAGCAAAAAAAAAAACAAAACGATAAGATTCAACTTCTCTCGGCAATTTGCAAACAGGTCAGGCAACGCTTCCTGTCAACGTCGATGTTTACCATCATTCTGCTACTGAAAAAAAATGAACACCCTGTTTGCTGTAGAGTGCGTACTGACATGATGTGAATGCAGCATGAGAGAGGGAAGGAAAGAGACAGGCGAGTGAGGTAATGCTGCATTCATGTCAACTGGGAACCCACAGTTTCTCGCTTTCAAATTTCCGACCTGTGACAATATTGTGTTCATAGTGTCAACTTGGGAAAAATGTATGCCAGCAACTAGAATACACTCTGAATTTCCCTCCAGGGTGAATATCAAAAGTGTTTGCAGCAGTGTTTGCTTAGGTGGTGGATAAACATTACCAAGTCAAGAAAGTAAGAATCGATTCAGTTCTTGCCGTAAACACAAAAAGGCGATTTGTTTTCCACCATTTTTATGTGCTCTGACATCACGTGAACTGAAACTGAAGAAATCGGAGCCTTGAAATAACAACCAAATTTCCAACTTGGAATTACAAGTTGGATGACTATTTTTTTCCCACTTTTCAACAACTCCTGAATTGATATGAACACAACATTAGAAAAGGAGAGACAGATGAGAAAAAGAAAAGACTGGGGTATGAATATTTACAAGGAAGAGATGGGGAGAAAGATGAGGGAGAGACGAGAGTAAAATGGGAGAAAGAGAAGAACATGGTACAGATGAAAAGGGATAAAAAGAACAGAGAGAGAGAGGGAGAGATGATACAGAAATTTGGATATGTGAAAACACCAAAGGAATGATCTAAATACTGGAGAGAAGGAGGGAGGAGGAGGAGGAGAAAGAGGGGAGATGTGGGAGGGAGAGAGAAAGATGAGGGAGGTGACGGTTGGGCGAGCTGCCTAGACCAGATAGAGGCTCTGGACTGTGTGAGAGCGTTTGTGTGTGTGTGTGTGTGTGTGTGTGTGATATGTCAGGGATAAATGGCTATTATCACTATGACAATGTTAATTACAGTCAGCCTATTAGGCCTGAGGAGTACAGGCTCATTTATTTGGCTGCAAAACACAGTTGTGTGTGAATGTGTGTGCATGCATATGATTTTGTATATGTGGGTAGGGTGTGTGTGTGTGTGTGTGTGTGTGTGTGTGTGTGTACGTGTGTGTGTGGCCGTTAGATCTATTTGTAAGCCTGAGAGTAATTACTTCAGGATTTGGCCAAATGCTGAAATGTTTCTTGTGATCTATAAGACTTCAAACTAATCATTACTCAAAGAGCGCTGGCCAATTTTCCACTCTTTCTTGAGGAGTTATTTTAAGACTTAAAAAAATGAGATTAATTATTGTGATTGTGAACAAGATTTTTTTCAGCAGTTATTGTTAACTTTTATTTATCAAAGGGTAGTTAATTGACACTGCAAATCAGCTTTTTCATGTCAGCCTCTAAGCTCCTTCATTGGGACAGGTGAGTTAAAACAATATGCAACTTTTAGGAATAAATAAATTACTAATACCATTCAGTTTCTGTTTAGGATTTCATGCCAACACTGTAGCCCTGCGATGGCCTGGCAATGAATGAATGAATGAATGAATGATGCAAGCCCAGGGAAGTCATAGATGCAACAAGAATCTTGACCGCCGTAAGAAATTTTTTCCAAAGCATTTATAACTGCTGTCTGTCAAGTAAAAGTTTGAATGAGTGGAATCAGCCTCTTGTCCATTTTAAATTTCCCATGTAGAACAGTCCTTCATCAAACAAAATCACAAATACGGACGTTGATGGCTGATTATCGCAAAGTTTCTCTGGTTGCTCAAGTGATTGAGGCGCACCATCTTCAGCTCTGGGGTTTGCATGTGTGCTGCGTTATGGAAATCTTGCTGCGTAGCACAACAGCCGGACATCTCGCATGATCTCTGTGATGCCAGGAACAAGCACACTTTTGGACTTGAGTCTGACAGGAGTGTGTTAATTTGCATCAATGTGTGGACACTTGTCAATGAAAAGCCATATTTAAAGCAGATTGGACCACTGCAGCTGCCAAGAGTGACTTTGGCTTTATCATCAGTGTGCATTTAACACACTCAAACAAGTGATTGGGTGTAATGCTGTGAACAAGGTGTGAGCCTAGGTGTATGCAGGGTGATGTTGGAGACTACGCAGGTCCGATCAGTGTTGAAAGCAGGTGTGAAAATGTCCTGTTGATCCTTCTGGAGTTGTTGTGGGACTAATTCAACCACACATCTGTGATCAGACGTGTCCAATTGATAAGTCCAAGGCACTTACCAACCAGCTGCTCCGGGGGAGCTGGTGAGTGGCCAGCAGCATCAGACTGTGGTTATAATGGGCAGCTCCCAGGTGTAAAAGCGTGTCACCGTGTGAATCTGAAACGGAGTGTCGCTGAAAAAGAGCAGTCGTGCTCAGGCAATCTTCCTTGAGTAAATGAAGGTTAAAAACTGCTGATATCTATATCTGTTCTTGCTGAAGGCAACTGTGGCCATCTTCATGCTTTAAATAGTAACCAGCTCAGGGACTGCTATCACGCCTGTGTAACAAAGTGTGACACATTTCCTTTCATTCACATTTTCACATTACATGATAGGCATCAAGATAAAAACTCTCATCCTCAGTGACCTACAGCGAGCAGCAGAATAAGCATAACCTGTGTGGAAGGTGAGGGCCATAGCCTTCTGAGTACAGATGTAAAGTACTGATTGAACAAAGGAATGATCTTGTAATGTGCTGGTAGAGTTGAAAAACCTTCGTTCAGCAAGTACATTTCATTTGTTCTAATTTGTTCTTTTCTTTGAAAAAGTCACTCTCTCTCTCTGCGCGTTTCTTTTTCTCCCTCTGCCTCTCTGCCTCGTGTTGTTGCTTCTGTATATTTTGTTTACTGTGATTATGTACTGAAGGAATTTTGACCTTAACCAGTTGAAATCTTTTGAACATAAAAAGTTCCCTACTCTCTGTGTTCTGTCACAATCTTTTTATTTTTGTGTCTCTCTGATTTTCTCTCTGTCTTTGTTTCTGTTCCATAGAGCGTGGTGAAAAGTGCTTTGCTTAAGTAAAGCAGCAATACCACAATGGAAAACTGCTCCAGTTAGAGTCCAAAATGTTGTTTAAGTAAAAACATAGCAGTATTAGCAGTAAAATTCACTTAAATATGAATAGTATAACTGGTCTATAGCCCTACTCAAATGGGATTCATTTTACAGGAGGATGTCAGGTAATTTTGTGTATCACAGATGTCCTCGGTGACTTTACTCCCATCTGAATCGACCATGTCTGTGTTTCTTTATTGGCGACCTCAGTGTTTATTACAGAGCAAATTGCCTACTGTTGTTCGTCAAACTCAGAGGTCCTCTGATAAATTTAATCTTGTCCAAATGGAAAGTTATGAATGGAATTTAACACACCGATGTTTACCGTAGGCCCCACTTGATTATTTATTGTTGAGATCAGAATGCAAGTACTGTACCTTTCATGGGAACTTCTGTATACACTGCTGTAAACTGCTCAGACGGTCTACAGGTATGAGCACTGATTTAACTGGCATGGGCCGCCTAAAAAGATCCATCAGCACACCACCTGCTATGCTTACAGAATATCTTTAAACATGGGAAAAGGCAATGAAAAGGTTGATCCCACAGGCTGTGCTGTATTAAATTGACAGCTTCACGTGCCCACTCCCATTTCTGTAGTACTGGGGAGAAATTACAGAGACACGAATCCCATTCAAATGGGTACATAAAATTACAGACAAGCTATGTCAGTAATTAAAAACTCAAGCGTTGTTTGGGAGACTAGTTCTGTCTGAATAGGGCTATTGTGAAGAATAGTTCCTTTCAGAGTGTTAAATTACTGATGCATTAAACTGTAAAAAGTTCTTTCATTGTTGAACGTAATGCATGTAAAATCTTATTCTGTAAACTGGTGACCACAGCTGTCAGACAAATGAAGTGCTGTGCCTTGGCACTTTCCACTTCTGGCCGCAGCAGTCTGTGCAAACATATCTTTCAAAGAAGTGATTTTTTTTATTCGAGTCTTTTAATTTCTCCCTGCTTATTCATGATATGTCATCGGTTAAGAGCATCAGCTAAATGCTTAGTCAGTCCAGCGTAAACCAAATCATGTTGCATGATTGCATGAGTCATTCGTTTTCTCAGTTTCCACCGATTCTGCATCCAACACCTTGCTCACGTCTGTGAAAAGTCTACGTTATCCCCCGTTCTTGCTGGCTGTCCCAAATGCCTGTCCATCAATATTCTAATCAGAGGCATTAACAAGGAGCTAACGAGCCTAAACGGGGTTTCCTCAATCACCCTGTGTCTGGGGCAATTAGCGTGTGGCTAACCCACTTCCTCCTTGTCCCACTGCTGGCATGGAAAGCAAAGGTTAAATCTATAGACGCTCACATACACAAATATGCTTGTGCACACACACACACACAGAAATACACCTAGACATACACACACTTAATACTAATGGGGCCAAGCAGATAAGTCTACATGTTTAGCATTGCCAGTGGTAATTAGGCACATGGCTAATTAGAGCAGGTAATTAACCAGAAAGACCTTGCATAGATTTAAGCTTGTCCAGAAACACCAAATATCAGGGAAAATGCAGCGGTATGGTGAAAAGCCTAGGCTGTGACTGTGTATGTGCGTTTGCTCGAGATTGTGTTCTTGTTTCCAGTTTATATGTATGAGAATCTGCATGCGTGTTCTTAAAAGCAGCTACAAATTACCTTGAAATTATGAGGTTAATATGAGGCACTTAGCAAGCATAATAACATGAGTGCTTGATTACATGGTCTAAAACAGGAATACAGTTATTTAATTGTTACCTTGTCAATAAAATCAAACCTGATTCCCAATGAGGCATAAATTCATATTTTCATCTTAAAAACAGAAACTTTTATATGAAGCTTTGAGGAGCCAGAATCGCCATGTTTTCATGTACAAGTGTCAGCATAATTAGTTGGCGATTTCATGAGATTCAAGTGAAAATTGTTTCAAAAATAGCACATAGCCTTGCCAAATTATAATGTCAGTTTAATCATAATTATTACTGACAAGTAGCTGTGTAACTCCACCAATGGGGGTTCTTTTTCAAATGGGGTGACCAATTGGGTGCAGGAGGGCATTGGAGGGGCTTGTTTTCTTAACAAGAAAATAATCATACTCATAATCATAATTATAATCAATGTAGCTGCAAGTAGCTATGAAAAGGGACCAAGAACCAACACAGAGCGCAAGACATGGCCAAGTCCATTGTCCATGGAAAGTCATGGTGGTGGCCTCAGGAGCCAAATTTTTCTGCTCTGCTGCTGTGTTCCTCTCTAAAGTGCATGTAAAACATGTGTAGAACATAGCACTCCTACTACAAATAATAATATAGTCAGTTTGAGAACATAGTTCTGATTTGTATCTTGTCATGTCGTGGTGATCATGGACCCAAAGCAAGTCATTTAATTAAAGAGCTTCACAACTTAATGATGAGGTCTTTTATCAAAAGGAAGGCCGGGCTACCTGAAAAATGAAATATGTGATGTAAATAAAAACTACAGTATACCACTACTCTAGTAAGATTCCAAGAGACTCTTTCAATGTGACTCACAAAATGCAAAATTTCTTTAGATTCCAGAAAGCATTTTCAAACCATTTGAAATCATTCATTCTACAGTAGTTTTATCACTATTGTCAATGAATGGATAGCATTAAAGACAGTTGGAAAACCTCCCCGGGCCCGTCAGCTAATTCACCTCAAGGTCAGACCAAATAATGTTCAGAGAAATGCCAAAGGACCGAGGTGCTTCATTGAGGGCAGCAACAGCAACAATGGCTTTCAAGAGGAGAGGCAAACAGAGATGCCATGAAAGATAAATTCAAAATTCAAGTAGCCTTTACTTCAGAGAATGCTAACTTGATTTTGTTTATCATAAGCAAGAAGAAATATATTTTGCATAAGAAAAGGAAAAGAAAAAAAAGTCAGGCAAAGCTTTCATCATTCTTGCATCATGTTCAAATTGCAAATTTAAAATTCACTACTGTTTCCTGTGGCTTAATGCAACCACACAAAAAAAAACTAAAATAAAAAAAAAACATGGCAAACAGTGGTTTATATATAAAAACCAAACAGGAAACAATAGTGGATTTTGTATTTGCTATGGTTTCCTATGGTTACTATATAAAAAACCATAGGAAACCATAACAAATGCAAAATTCACTGGTTTCTTACGGGTTTTATGTAGTAACAATTTTATTAATTAATTAATATATTTTTATTTTATATGGTACTTCATGGTAACTATGATTACTCTCTACCATGTACTACCATGGTTTTACTATGACTTTATGGTAACCATAGCAGTACAGTGATTTTTAAAGGCATTTAACTATGATTAATTGGAAGTAATACTGTAGAAAAAGGGAGTTATGCCATAGTAAAACCATGATTCAGAATCCAAGGTTTTACTTTATGCCAACAAACATATTTACTGTAGTTTTCTTGCCATAGTAAACCATCTAGGCCAATTATAACCAGATGAAGTGTAAAAACTGCTCTTACCATTTACAAACTGTGCAGAAAAGGACTGTAGATGCTGGTGGCACGCTGCAGGCTCCTTCACTCAAAAACTGCACTAATCAGCTCACTGGACGTTTGAAATGGAGTTTTGATTTAACTCCTGGTCTGTGCAATTAAAGTGCTCGAAGATCACTTTCATGTTCATGGCAGGACACACTGTGGTAGGAACAGCTATACTCTCCCAGCACCGGCCGTGCAGCTCGGTAGAAGCCAGTGATGTGCCAAAATTTTGGGGGCAAAACACGGACCGGTGGATTACACTAGTTAAGAATGGATCAGGGCTAGGGTTAGGGTTAGGGTCTAACAGAGCTGTCTTTTCAGGAACAGAGAAAAACAGAAACAGATGTAAATATAAGGAAAGATAGATAAAGATAGATAAAGAAAAGATCATCAAAAGATCATCAAAAGAACATCTCTCCATGCATTTTTGTACATTGCTTTAGTAACGCAAATTGACGACATAGTACTGTTAACAGTTTCTTGAATTCTTCACGTCCCTCTTTCAGTGAAGTTCATTTGAAAAGCCGTTAATCATAGCTACAGCCTCAAAGGGCTTCACAACGTCCGCATTTTGATACAGCAAATGAAAAATGACTCCACAAACCAGTGACTCGAGGAAAAACGCCGACTAAAACCTCATCAAGAGATTAAAAATTTAAAAAAAAAAGGGAGAAACCTTGAGAACGGCCTCAATGAATGAAAGTGTTGTGAAGAAGATGCACTGTGACGAATTTAAAGGTGAAAGAGTGGAGGAGGCTGGATCACTTTTTGGACACAAAGGAAAATTTACAGTGAATAAGTTTTGTGTATGTGTGTGTGTGTGTGTGTGCACGTGTGTGTTTTGTATTTAGAGCTGACACGAGTTGATTGTCCTCTCACAGAGCTGACATGGCTCTGAGTCAGCTGTTGAAAACTGTCAAACATTTAGTTAACTTTAATTCTACCTGCCTTTGAGCTACGCTTCTGTCCACCATTAAAATGAAATTAAAATCAAATGAAGGGTTCACCGCTTGTTCTTATGGGATATCTTATGCAGCGAAGCAACCACTTGATCTTGTTTTAAAATCGAGTCAAAGAACCTCACTAGGATGCAGTGTCTTTCCTCTTGTATGAGACAGTCCTAATATCCCAATAGTAATATGATAATATCCTATTAGTCCTCATGTTTGCATCATATGGGAAGGAAGTTTGAGGTTGGAGAGATTTCCATAACTAGGATTTCCATTACAATTCCTCAAGCCTATTTCAAAAACTGGCTGTATTAAAATATTAGTTTAAGAGAATAAAAGTTGTGACATAAAACTGAACCTTCCTCCCTTGAATTAATAGTTGGTTTGTGATTTAAAAGGTATGCATGATAAAAGAACTGTCATTTGTTTGCCTTTTAACGGTGGAGTGTGACTGATCCGAGGACACTACGTTCCAGGTGCTTCTGCGTTATTCACTGCCTTGTCAGATATGTTGAGGCATTCAGGAAAATACAGGATTTCTAGTTTAATTACCGGCTAGGACAGAAGTGGGTAACTACAGACTTTAATACGGCATAAGCAACTACATTTTCTAAAAAAAGAAATGCAACTTATTTTTACAAAGAGTGGAAAAGGGTCTGGCAACAAAACATCTGATTGACACTAATATAACGTCGGAAACAGGATGCAGCGATGACATAAGCTGTCACTGGCCGTGTTTGAGCCGGATCCAGCATTACATCACATGTTTTGCTACAGTCTTCTGTTATAAAATAAAACCTCATCTTCATCTGCTCCTCCTCAAGCATTATGTAAATACCCATCTGAGTCCAAATGTGCAGCGAGGCAGAGCTTGTTGTTCTGACTGAGCTTGGAGTGGGCTGTGTGTGGCTGCCATGTGGCCAGTAGCTGCGCGGGTTAATGTGCACTTGCTGCAAATCAAAGGTAAAATTGAATGCAACAACACTGCTAGCACCTGGCTGTGAGATAAGTGAAAAAAAAAAAAAAAAAGGGATTTGAATTCAGGTGCTCTGTTTAATTACCAGGAAATAGAAGTTGAAATTCGGCATGAAAGGAAACCACTGCCAACATTTTGCACACGCCTAAAAAGTGATGCTGAGTGCTGCGTGGAGGCTGCTTTCAAGCACTTTGGTTTGATGTGTGCAACTCCACGGACACATTTTGTATTTAAGGGGGTCATTACTGTGGCCTAGATCAAACTGTATAGAGTGTGTATTGTTACATCTTTTTATTAAGGCCCGATGGTTTTGCTCCCTGCCCGTACTACTGGCTGTATTTTCTCTATTGTGGCACTCAGTGTAAGTCACAATGGGTAAGAGCTTCTGCAAAATACCTAAAAATACAAAATGTAATCGTAAAAAGCAACTGACATTTTGCTTTCCTCTTCACAAATCAATGAAACACAAAAAAAAGAGAGAAAAAGAGAGAGAGAGAGAGGAAGGGGAAAAAGAGGGAGAGAGCAATGGGAATGGTTGGGGAGCGAGAGCAAAAGGGGGCGAGGATAAAACGAGGGAGGAGACAGTAAAAGGATGGAGTGATTTTAAAAAGGCAAAGTAGCACAGTGAGGGAGAGGGAGATACGGAGTGACAGATAAAGTGATGGGGGGATGGAGATGAAGACGTTTGGTAGATATGAAAGCTAACAGCCCGTCTAGCCACACACACACATGCACGTACACACACACACATGCACACATGCACACACACACACACACACACACACACACACACACACACACAGAAAGATCCCAGGGAGAATCGTTCTTTCAATTTCCAGAGCCCTAATTGCATTAGAACTGCCCTGCTCTCGTCTCCTCTCTCCGTCTCTTTCTCTGGCTCGCTCGCCCCTCGCTCCTCTCCGCGGTGCAGACCAGGACTTTCCAGGGACTATTACATGGAGCTCGACGCCTCCGCTGGGCCCTCCTCTCTGTCTCCATTTTCCTCTCTGCACAGCTCACTCGCTTTCTCTCCCCTCTGGCTTCCTCTTTTTCCCCCCTTTCTCCCCCCTCTGCGTCTCCTCCCTCATGCCTACTTCTGTCAGTTCAACTCATCTAATTTCCTCCCTCTCCTTCCTCTTTTTCCATCCCTCTGCCCACTTTTATCAATTAGTCTGACTCCTCCCTCCTTTCTCCATTTTGTCTCCCCCCCCACCCACATCTCACACTTCTTTCTCCCTCTTCTCCCCTTCTCTCGCCACCCAAGTCCTGCCCACTTTGATTAATTCAACTAGTCTAATTTGCCCCCACTCTCTCTCTCTCTCTCTCTCTCTCTCCCTCTGTCTCCTCATCTCTCCCCCTCTCTGTCTCTCGCCCACTTCTGTCATTTGTACTTAGCTAACTGGGCTAATTTCATCCGAAGGAGAGTTTCGGCGTGCTAACTGCTGGGATAGAGCGGCCTTCGCTGGCCGTATGCTCCATTTAATCATTTTTTTCTCTCCCTCTCTCTCTCTCACTCTCTCTCTCTCTCTCTCTCTCTCTCTCTCTCTCTCTGTCTGGTTTCGTCTCTCGCGTGTCTCACCTTCTCTGTCAGGCTCGCCCACTGGTTTGTTTATTCTCTTATTCCGTTGAAGACATTTTTGTGACCAGAGGGCTGTCAGTTTTAAAACCCTGGTGGGGCGTATTTAAAGGGTCATGGTTCCCACCCACCCCACAATGTACCCTTGAGCAAGGCACTTCACCCCCAGCTGCCCCAGTAGCAGACTGTAGCTGTGCGGGGCAACTCCCAGGTGGGACTGAGGTGTAACTGAGCATGAAGCAGTGTGTTGATGAAAGAGGGCAGGCAAAATCAACAAATCTTCCCTGAGTAAATGAAAGGTTAAAAACGCACACACACACACACACATTCTGTTTTTTTTCTCCCCTTTTCTCTCCATGTGCAGTTTCATCTGTCTCAGTCAATTCAGTTCAATAAGCTTTATTGGCATGTAGTACAACAGTGCACTTTAGTGCATACTGCCAAAGTAGCAGCCAACAAGGACAGTACAGTGAAAAGAAACAAGTTCAAAAATATTATTTATGTAAATAATAATAGTTGGAATAATTATGTATGTGCAATAAAAATAAAATAGATGAATGTAAATATGGGGGAAAGCATGTCACAGACAGTGTAGTGGAACACAAAATGCAGTAAACGTTACGAATTAGAAGAAAATGTAGCAGTGGTGTATGCTGATATCTAAAATGTAAATAATAGAAAGTCTTTTCCGCTCTTCCCTCTCTCACTCCCACAGGGTTTCTCAATTCTTCTCATGTCACGGACCCCAAAAATAGACACACATTAAGTCACAGACCTCTATTTAATAAGATTGTATCCCAAGGAACCCATATTGGAAACTTCATATTTATTTATTTATTTATTTAAGCCGGTACTGAATTATTTAACATTCTACACTGTACCTCATGGCAAGGGTGAAAGGATTACAGTCATTCTTACACAGAATAGAGACACAGCAGAGATATTTTCTTGTGAATTGAGTTACAGACAAATTATACCAGTCCTCTTGCTAGAGGAAACTCTGGAGGCCCCTTCAAGGACCCATGGGAATTCCCAAACCTCACTTTGAAAACCACTACCCTAGCAAATACTTTTCACGATGTGCAAATTGAAAACACAGGTGAGGTGTCTTCATCCATACAAGACATGGGGAAGAAGCTACTAGTGCAACAAAAAGAAAATGATTTCATACAGCTCATGCATGATCCATGCCTTCCAAAGTCAAACAATCGCATCATGGAAGTGGGAAAAAAATGTATATATATGCCTTTAATAGTGAAACAGTTTACATGTACCTTTGTGCATCTGCGTTCTGCTTGACTTGAGTTGAGCATCCATGAAAAGCATGCACTTGTGAAAATACTGGCTCTATAACAGCATACGGGCAGACCAAACTCTTTCAACGAATGTGTAGCAGTGTAAACACAGAAATAAGAAATTGTGTAGTGAATTTGTGAGAAGAAGAAAGGTTGCTATGGAGCTGTGCTAGCCACCGTCCTATGTGTTGTACCGATGGATACACTTCACCTGTGTTTCAACTGGCATTTTATTTTTGGGTGACCTGTCCCTTTAACTGTATGACCTATGAGAAATGGCAGCAGCATGTAAGTGGAGTTATTTCTCTCTTTGTGCATGGTAAATGGATATCATTTCAGTATTTCTCTGTCGCTCTTTGTCTCTTTCGCTCTTCTTCCCCCTCCCTCTCATCCTATCTCTGTTCCCTCCTGCATTACATGCACAGCATATACCACATCCAAAGGGCCGTGTTTAGGCGCAGTGGTTGGTGGTTTTGGTTGACATCTGTCATGGTTTGTTTTTTATTTAAGGCTGGAGAAAGGTGAGACAGTGCACACTGCCCAAAACGCTCCTCACATTTTTTATTCTGTCAAGCTGGCGTTTTGATGTGCCAGGGTTGGCAGCCAAGCATCGCCAATGTCTTCTTTGGGGAATCCAGTTTTTATACACTTTGTGCAGATGTCATTGGTCAGCGCTTTTGGTCAAATGAAATGGACATTTTCTCCCTGCTGTAAATACTAGGTGGAGCGGGGTTACAGCTGACTGGATAGAGTCCTGTCTGAAGGTGATTGGCTTTTGCCTTACTGTGCTGGGCCGAATTTCTTGCTCAAGTCGAGAAAATTCAAGAGGAGCAAATGTCCCTTCACCCCAATTCACGCTGCCTGCAGTGAAGTTGGGTCCATTTTGCTCCATTCGCCTCCTCCCATTGACTTTGCCTTCTTCTCTGCCGCCTCAATTTTCTTCCCCCTCGGCCTATCTGAATGCAGAGTTAGTGCTATCCTCTGTGTGTGTATAGCGGCTGTCGTTTTCTCGTGCACTTACTTCCCTAACTTACTTTCTAGTTTCAGATGTCTCTCCCTCCAGCTCCCACTCTCTCTCCCTCTCTTTCTCCTATTCTTGTTGACTGATTGGAGCGAGCCTGGGCCGCTTGGTATGGAAATGAACCTGGAGCCCAGGACACACAATCTCTCTGTGACCCAAATACACACACACCAACACACAGAGGATGTCACATGTGTTGATTAATTGGGTGGTAGATGGATGGTAACAAGCAAATACTGTTATAGTGTAACCGAAGAGATGGGAGAGAAGGAGAGGGTGGGGGTGGAGAGGATGGTGTGAAGGTTTAGGAGTTGCTAGCTTGTCTAATAAGTGTAAAAATAGGCTGGAAAACATACCACAAGCACAGGGGGTTAATAGTAAGAATAACGAGGTTAATGTAGTTAAATTAGCTGACAAAAGTACCCTGCGCTCTCTCAAATAATTGTCACAGACACATACAAATGCAGAGAGCTCAGGTCACATAGTGGGATTTTCTTCGGTGTACGTCCTCAGAATGATTATGAAAACCACTGAGGCAATCTATCACAATTTGAGCGTGGCCTTGAATGTGACTTTGTCTCCAACTTAAAGAGTGGAAGTGATTATTTGCCAAAGGGGCGGGACCATTCCACTCTCCTCGTCTCATCTCCTTGATTATGATTTGTCGTTTTAATGAGCCATCAGAGGAAATCAGGAAGTTAGTTTTTCCTCGGAACAAACAAAAGCAGACAGCGATGCCAGATAGACTGTGTGTGTGTGTGTGTGTGTGTGTGTGTGTGTGTGCGCGTGCCCGTGCGTGCGCGCTTCATTCCTCTGTGACTTGCTTAGTGTAAATGGAAATTATTCATTTCAGCAAACCCCACAAGGAAACTGCAGTTATTTAGCCTATACTGAAAAAAACTGAACAGGAAGGGAAGGGGAGAGAGAGAGAGAGAGAGAGAGAGAGAGAGAGAGAGAGAGAGAGAGAGAGAGGTAGAAAGAAGGATCTGAAAAAAAGAAAGAAAAAAAAGGAGATTCTGTGACTCACCAGCTAATTACAGAAATCCTGTTTCTATCCAAGGAGAAAACAGGTTTAAAACACCCCATTACAGTCAGGATGAAGGAAAAACCCTTTGTTGCTAATTCACACAGGGTCATCTTTTGAAGTGCTCCCCTCCAACAAAATATTACATTTAAACTATGCCGTTATAATGGCAATGTTGTTTCCGACGCGGTCTTGATTTAAGGGATCTGCTCTCAAACGGATGGGATTTGCTCCCTCGACTGAGGTACACCGGCCGGGTCCTGATAACTGGCCTGAAACAACAAGGATAAACACGTTTAGCATTGTCGAGGCTTCACCCTGACAATTCCATACAATAACAAGATCCAAGAGACGTCATACAATCCTGTCACATTTGCTGAACTAAATCACTTTCTTTTATTCTGCTTCTCTGTTTGCCTCTCTCTCTCTCTCTCGAACAAAGGGATTTGAACAACCCAGGGTGTCATGGCTTTGTGCAAGTAATCATTCCCCTGTGTACTGGTTTAGCAGGGATTAGAAAAAGTGTTTCTGATTCTGTCTCAGCAGAACCATCACTGTAATACAACACATAGCACACACATACACACACACAATGCCATTTTCATCACGGCTGCATTAGGGCTCTATGGCATCCACTGACCTTGTATTTTTTTTTTTTTTTTAACTCTCAACTCTCATCTGGGATGAAGCTCAAAGGTTAACCTCAAGAAAGAAAGCGGACATCACTCAACATGACATTCAGGTAACCCATCTCCTTGGTAACAGCTGCAATATGTATGCATTTATTGGCTGTGAAAAGAGGAGCAGGGAAGTAAAATGCCGGCCGTACATTTGACAGCATGTGGCCCCCACCAATACCTTCCCCTTAATGGCTCAAGCAGATCAAACTCAATAAAGATAGGGCAGGTTTCGGGAACCGTGACACTCAAGCCTAATACAATCTGAGTCGGGACAGAAACCCAGAGGAATGAATTGCCATGGTGGTCAGACACAGAGTTGAAGGCTATTCCTGACTTGGAGACTTCAGATGACAAATGTCTCGGGCATCAAGATCAGCGGGGCAAAAAAAAAAACCTACAAGGAATTGTGGTGGGAAATATCAAAAACTCAGCTTCTCAAACTGTTGATTTGAAATCAATGCTGGATGCAACAAAGCAAAAACACAGTTCAAATTCTTAGCCTGATGCCATAGATAAACAAACGCACTGTAATTACGGACACTTGAAGTGCTGCTACATTATGGAAGAACAGTAGATGTAAGTCTGTAGTTCATTTTCTTCTGCTTCCCCAAGTACAGGAGCCCCACTTGTCCAGTAGCAACGTTGGGTGGCATTACTCCACCACAAAATCTGAAAATCTCAAGGCAAATGTTATGCACATTTTTAGATTCTCAAACACTAAAAAATGAGACATTAATTCAGTAAAGGTAGCCTAACAGCATCTGCAAGCTTTGCCTCTTGGTGTTAAAACACTGTGGTAAAAGCGAACTTTATACGCACACACCTGACTAGACACCAGTTGGATGTTTTCAAACAGCCTAAGGTAGAATCTGACAGAAGTCCTGATTCCTAGCCTGCTCACTGGTGTGTGCAAATATTTTCATTTTGCTTCCAGTTTGACTCACAAGAGTTTGCAGAGCTGTGAATACTCCCTGCATATTACCACATATACTGTAAGTTTAAAATTAATTGATTTTGTGTTTGCATTAAGTTTGCTTAATTAAAAGGAAAAGAAATGATAAAGCCATGTCTTGACTTAATGAAGGAATGAGGTCTACAGCGCACGGTGAATAAAATTATTTAAAAGATGCCACCGCTAACGTTTTGACATAAACGTCTTCATCAGAGCTGAAATGGAACGCCGGCTATCTGAACATGTATATAGCTCACACACAAAAGGCAAATCAGTTTCATTGGAGGGATTCACCCTGTTTTCCATGACAACAAGGGAGGGGCCGTCTTTGCTCACTTTTTCATCAAACTTCTGACGGTTAATCCACTGTTTTAGACACGACAGAGCCACCGTTTTGAAGCTTGTCATTATAAAAGTAGAGGTGCAATCACTTCAATCTTGGCAGGGTTAGGGGAAGACGCTGAATAATTACATGTATACCATGTAGATGTTTGTTTAAAAGCATGGGGACAAATAAAGAAACTGTGGTGAAGAAAGATGTTTCGCTGCTAGTAAAACCTGCCTTGAACATGACATTGCCGACTTACCAGGGTCATATCGTCAAGAGTTGAGGTCAAATTGCTTCGACCCAAGCATCAGCAGAAAACGCTGAATATAACATGTCTATGTGTAAAAATGTGGACACGAAGACAGAAATAAAGAGCCATTTAACACATTTCTCTGCAGGAAAAGCCTGATTTTGACATAGCAGAGCCACCCTTTCTAAGTTGGTCACTGGAAAAGTTGCTGACAGATTGCTTTGACCATCATTAGATTCAGCAGGAAACAGAGAACATTTCTGATGTATACCGCGTTTGTTGCGTTTGTGAGATCCAACACACAAATAAAGAGCCATTTAAATCAAGCTCCTTCTGGAAAAGCCTGATATTGGCATGGTGGCGGCACCCTAAAGAGGCTCATCACAGGAATGTTAAAGGTGCAATGGCGTCAACCCTGGTATCACTGGATTCAACAGACACATTCAAGATGCCAAAAAACAAACAAACAAAAAATAGATTTACGTCATGTGTGCGTTTGTTCAAAAACACGTGTGAATGAACACAGACATAAAAGTTGAGCAAGATGTTTCTGTGGGGAAAACAGGTGCCAGCAAAACCTGTGAACACGGCATCGCCAGCCTCCAGCAGCGCTAGCGTCGCATCGTTTTGTTTCACACTTTGCACGGTTAGATTCAGCGGGAGACCAAGAACATTTTGGTGTGTGACAGGCTCGGTTTGTTTTTGAATAAATAAGTGTGCTAGCCATTTCAAGTTTCAGTTGTTGTTAATTTGGTTAACTAGCTGGCTAGCCAAGCAGTTGACAAGGGCAGAAGAAACAAAGTCTTGAAAGTGAAAGAAGGCGAATAGGAACTGGCTGTTGGTAAGAAAATATCACAATTGCCACAATTAATATAGTATAGTGACCGCATCAGATAAAAAGAAGACAACTTGAATATTACAAAAACATTAGCCTACAAAAACAAGACAAGGTCTGTTTGCCAGTAAGACCAAAGGGCTCGAGTATTCAATATATTGGAAAATTTTCTCAATGCCCCAAAATTTAAGAGAAGACATGAAGCCATGATTCGCTTTGTCATAATGGAGAGAACTTAATTTTATTTTATTTTTTTTAAAACCGCGTGCTCCATACCTCATCCATTTATCAAACCTCACCGTCCTGCTTGATGTGCCGGTTTTAAGTTGGATGTTCCGCGTTGCAAATTTCCCCTTTATCATTTCTTCTTGGCTTAATTTGTCTCCTAAGCCATAACAACACCGCAGACACACGCTGTGTACTGTCATTTATATCAACTCCCTGCACATTCCACATGCACTTTATATAGCGCTGAGTATCAGAACACATCAGCGCCAAAGGTATCCAAATAGAACATATAGCCCTGAGCCGGAGTGCATGTTTCCTAGGGTTATACAACTCATGAAAAGGAGAAGGAAAAAAAAAAATGTGAAGGTACACCGCTCATAATTCCACTTGACAAGGAGCATAGCAGCACATCACTCCATTCACCAGCACATGTCCTCATGAGGCTAATATATGCAATAGGAAAACAGTACACTTTAACATGTAGGCATTTGATCAATTGTACCAATGAACAGCAGTGTAGCTCCCCCAAGGATATTGGCGGGAGTTGAACAGAGGCTAAGTGGAGAGGTGGAGAGAGGTAGGTTCAGTCGATGGTGTTGGCTTTCTCAGCCCCGGGGCCTAACACATTTAGAGAGCTAACTGACACACTTTGGATGTATTAGCTACAGTGAGCTCTGCCAACCTCTCCTCTATTTCTACCGCACCTCCTCCCCCTCTCATATCGCAGTCTGTCTGTCACTGCAATCTCCTCTCCATGCGAGACTGAGGAACATGCCTCGTGTTTCAGCAACATTGCTTTAGCATTGATGTTCCTCCGTGCCCCAGCCAAATTGGTGTTTGCCGTCTAGACACTGGTTGCTTGTGTACTCTGTATGGAAACACACACACACACACACGCGCGCTAACACTCTCACTCATCTGTTTATAAGTATGATTAGATTAAAAGAAACTCTGACGGAAATGCAATAAAGGTCTATTAGTCTGCCCATCAGGGGGGATAATCATTTCAAATAGAAATGTGTTTTCCATCTCACTATCTAATTTATACTTTCTTTGCCTCTCCATCTGTTTCACTCCTGAGATTGGTGGGTTATGAGCCTGGTACTTTAAAATGGACTGGGTTCAAGTGCAGGCCACTGCAATAAAACACAAATAAATAGAAATATATAGCAATAAATACCTCTCAAACTCAGCTGCTGAAAAAAAAAAAAAAAAAAAAAAAGAACCTACAGGCTTGAGCGCCTCTGTTCTCGTGGAGAAATATATGCATTCAATTTGAAGGTGAGAAAAATAACTCCTCAATCCGCGCTGTCCGGTTCTGTGCGGTGGTGTAAGATTAGGGTCAAAGATTAGAAGGCTTACACTGGATAAGAATGGGATTATACGAGCTCAGAGATGTAAAATTACAGATCAGAGAACTGGTGAAAACACACCTGGATTGTAAACAAACTCATAACACAGCAGCCACCTGTCCTGCTGGACAATCACGCCCTCATCGGGGGAAAAAACAAAACAATGTATTCTTGACAAAAGAAAGGGAAGTGAATATTATGGAAGCAGCATCCAATATTCCGGAGAGGGATTCAGCACACATCAAAGGCTGCCTCTGCAGTAAGTCTGTTAGATTTGGGATTAATGGACTCCAGAGGGGCCTGGACACACACACACACAGGCACATGTACACACCGACGCACGCAGACACAAGCGCGCTGGCACACACATACACAAAATCCACTATCACAACTCTGCCTGATAAGATTCAGAAGGCTAGCAAGGCACTGCAGTGCAGGGTATATCTATTCTAGTACACTCACCACAGTAGTCTCTCTACTGCGGCATGATGTAAGGGATACTGTGTTACAACATGTTGTTGTCAGTGGAGGGAGTAAGAGTAATTTCTTATCATTCTAGTATATTTAGGACACTAAATACTTCAACTCTCCTGCTTCCTGGAGTAATAGGTCTTAGGCAACTAGATTTCCATGAATTGAGCACATGGTCTTTTGATTTACATCCATTACACTGCCATTATGTACCATTTTCATGTTTGCGCAAGTTCTTTAATTTGCATAATGCCGAATGGCAAGGCACACACACACACACACACACGCGCGCGCATGCATGCACGCACACACAAACACACACATTCACCCACAAGTGCAAGTTACTGCCTCCAAGCTCCAATGAGTTCATGCAAATTGTAAAAATGCAAATTCTGCTGGTAAGGCTCAGCTGTCCTCTGATGCATTTTGAGGAAAACAAGAGAAAGTGGGGGAACTTGCAATGAATCTATCTCATTTAATCTCGACAGACAGAGAGACAGCCTAATCCCAACCCCAACTACCTTTCCACCCCAGTGCCCGCTTCTCCCCGCTCTCCAGCCCCCTCCTGCATCCCTTGCCCTCTGGGCTAAAACCACAGGTGCAGGCAAATGCAAACCACTGGGTGGAAAATGCTCGTTGACAGCATTCTGGTGTGTTTGCGATTGGTCAGTGAACAATGAGGGAGTTTCCTGAGCCACTTGTCGTGCTGATGGAACAGCTGGACGCCAACACCAGACACAGATGAGGGTGGGAGGAGACCATGCGGAACAACAGGGAACTCATAGCTAAAATGAGAATTCAGCAGCGCTTTAGCATTCCACACTGACATTCCACAAGCAAATTGTGAGTAGAAAAGCACAAGAAAAAAAAACAAAACATGAAAAACACAAATACACCTTTTGAGGCAAGCCTTTTGAGAGGTGTCAAAATGACATATTCACGCTGCAAATGTATTTTCTAAGGAAAAACACAGTTTAGCAGATGAAATTATCCTTTGTGTATGGTAGGATTTGCATTCTACTGAATTCTACCTTCACTTGAATATAATGCAGGCCTACATATATTCATATTCAAATAAAGATGGCCATAATTCAGTGCCTCAAAGCCAGCTAAGAGTGAAATAGGAAGATGGTGGCAATCACCTGTTGTCTGATATGTCTTGAATTTTGATGTGGTTGCCTGGATACAGCAACAGTATGAGCGTGTATTTTCCCTCATACTATGTGTGTCGTACAATGGCTCTCTCCCCTATTTTCTGTCTCTTCTCGTGAGAGCACAAGTACACAGGCACACAAGTGCAAATACAAGCAACACATACAGTACATGCACAAACCCGCAGACATGCATACACACACACACACACTCACACTCATCCACATGCTCATACTGAGCAGCATTATCACAATCTAGGGAACTAGATTATCCCTAGGCTCAAAACTTCATCCTCTTTCATCCCCACTTGGGAGGGGATGAGAGGCGGCACAGGGGACA
>OMLB01054850.1:0-10887 GCA_900302555.1 Myripristis jacobus
TTCATGATAAAATGTTTTAAATAGCATAGTAAACACACTTATCCTCATTATCAAAATCAGAATGTCCTGATTTTGTACATTTGATTTTGAACATTTACCAACCTGCCAGAGATACACAAGAAATATTAAAAGTGGCTATTATTTGTGCATTAGGAAAAAAAATACTTAAGAGGTGAATATGTTGGGATGTGAAGAAACTGCCAAACATTTGTATATGTCTTATTACTTTGAAGGGGCAGAGTGGACAGATTCCTCTCGGGTTGCTCTCTTCACCTGTGTCCCCTTCATTTTCTTCACTTTTGGACTGATGATGTTGTCAGGCATCGCGTATTTGATCCGCAGCTGGAGGACCCTGCAGCTGGTGCTCTTCAGCCCTCTACTCCTGTTCCTGGCAGTTTTGTACTGGTCAGCAGACATGGACCTCAAGTCCAAGCTAAAAGATGCTGCCACATCTTTTGTTTTTTGTTTTTATTCAGTTAAAAGTTGTTGTGTGATCAGGAGTGGTGCTTGTCACGCTGAGGGTCCAGAACACTGAAGATGTTTGCCCCACAGCATGCCTGTCAAAATACATAAATAAATTTAGATTAACACACTTTTACACTACTACATTTCACATCAATTAAAATCAGTTACCTATTTTATTCCTTGTAAAAATGTAATCAGCTAGCGCTCATTGCTTTACATTTGCTTAGAATTCTTACAAGGGATAACACAAGGAATAATACAATTTAAGGAAATGTAATGAGTGATGAAAATTATATAAATGTATTTTTAATTCATTAATGACACAAATATAGAATAATCTCTCTACAATATTATGAATGCATCACCACAAGTTACAACAAGATACCAATGATAAGATACATGAGGGATCTTGCCCTACAGCAGTTCAGGGGCCCAAAGATTAGAGATTCATTCCAGCTGGTCAGCAGACCATGAAGCCATTACAAATATTTTAGGTCCTGATCTCTAATAGTATAGAGAAATAATTACTGAACCATTTCAATGAAATCTTCTGGTCCATGTCTACTAGGTTTCTCCCAGAGTCAGCTCGCTGGCTTATGACCCAGGGCAGGAAAGAGGACTTGCAGAGGGAGATCCGGAGGGCAGCCAGGGTGAATGGGAGGAAGGTGCCAGAGGCTCTGCTGGAACAGGTGAGTTGTATCACAGGTCAGCCTCAGCCAAAATCAAACACTAGTAAAGTTCTGAATTACATAAGAAATTAAAAATGACATGTGGTTTGTTTAGCTGCAGATTGAGGGTACCTCCAAGAAAGGAAGCATGTTGGACATCTTCAGGATATCATATCTGAGAAAACGTGCCCTCATAATGAACTGTGCCTGGTGAGTCTCTGTAATTTCTCCATTAACTGAACAGATTAATATTGTTCTATTATTAATGCATTATAATGAATTGTTCATGTCACTGTCCTTAACTTTCTAGATACATCAATATTTAATCTTGACATAAAATAGCTACAGAAACTCCAAATACACATGGTGATATTTGTCAAGAAAACATTATAATCCTATAATACTTTTTCACTGACACTGATGGTATCTGTTCCGACTGTGCTTCTAGGGCTGGAGCAGTTATAGTGTACTATGGACTGAGCCTGAATGTTGGTGACTTTGGCCTGGATATCTACCTCACACAGCTCATCTTCGGTGTCGTAGAAATTCCTGCATACTTCATCACTTTGGCTCTTCTTCGGCATCTTGGGAGGAGAATATATCAATCAGGGACCTCAGTGATTGCAGGCTGTATGTGCCTTGCAATCCCGGCTATTCCAAAGGGTAACTATTAACCTTAGAAACACATGAACTCATTGTATGTCTTCAACTTGCCCTGCTTATCAGAATTTTTTCTGATTTATACTTTTCTCATCAGATCTTCCTGTAGTGATAACAGTCCTGGCAGTGCTGGGGAAGTTTGCTGCCACTGCCACGTTCGCCACGGTGTATATTTATAGTGCAGAACTGTATCCTACCATTGTGAGGTAATATGCCAATATTTAAACATAGAATGTATTTTCCTTATAATTGCTGACCATGACTACATGCAAACCTGGGTTTCAGGTGATACGGATATAAAATGCCATTTCCCTTTTATTAACTCTGTAATGAGATTCCTCATGATTTAAGAGTGCACATTGTCTCTGGCAGGCAAAACGGCATTGGTCTGAACTCCATGTGTGGTCGTGTGACGGGCATCCTCGCCCCTCTGATCGCACTCCTGGATGTCTACCATCACTCCATCCCCATGCTATTATATGGCATCATCCCCTTGGCTGCTGGGGGTCTGTGCTTGTTTCTGCCTGAGACCCTCAATGTTGGACTCCAGGACCAGGCTGAGCCCATGTGAGTTGACTTGCTTTCTCACCAGAATATATATAATGAAACTAATGGATAAATAAATGAAACAACTAATTGCAGTATCATGAATATAGGCTACTTAATGTGCTTTATTAAGAGAAGGAACTCAATGTATTTTACATAATCATTCTGCCTTTGGTTTTAATTTCAGGAAACAACAGACTGGGAGTGCTGAGAAGGGATTCTGTGATGAAAAAGAGGAATCAGAGAACAGTACGAAACTGTAATTTATAATGAAATCATAATCTGGGTTTCATAAATTGTAATATATAATATATTTTTGTAATATATTTTCCATATTTTCTGCATGACATTTTTTCACAGTTTTTCAGTTTCATGTAAATGCTGTAAAATCATTATATACATTTGTGACAGATCCTCAATATCAAGTAGAAAAGCTGCAGACTATCTCAGAAATGTGCCATAAAGAGCTCATCAGCATCCAGTTACCTGCAAGCACAGCTGCATCCAGAATCACTTTTGTTTCAGATATTAACCAACATGGATTTAATGTAATTCAGTGTCATTTCATTCACTTTGAATCTTTTTTTAAACTATACTTATAACTTTTCAACTATAACTATAATTTTTGCTAGAGACTACTATTACTGAACAGCAATGTGACATTTACAACTGTTTTTTATTATTTGATATATAGGCCTCCTTTAGCTGATTTAGCCATAGTTACGCTTAGGATCTGGTATACATGTCAACAGATTATCACAACAGATTATCACACGACCAGTTAGTAGGTCAACATCTTTGGACATGAGTTGATCGCATGGTCCCTCAAACAAAGTTTTCAGGAGTACTTCCATCCACACTCTTGACATAGTCACCATGATGTCAGCTAGGAACACAGGAAAATGACATAGTGACTGTAAAAAATGATCATGTATGTGAGAATAAAATGACAGAATATAAAGTACGCTGTTGACTTGGTGATTACTTGTACTCACCACTTGTATTTTCATTCAAGGAGTGGGCCGGTCTAAGCCTCCGATTCATCTGGCCCCATATTCACAGTTTTCTTTAGAAGCCATCGATCCTTGTGTTGAGTGCGCCCAAAGCCCTCATCATAATTCCCCCTCCTTCTGAACAGCTGCTGGTAGTGAAATATGCAGTAGAAGTCCCCACAGAGAGGTGCATAGCTGTACATGCTACAGTAAAACACACTGTCAGAAAGTCTTGCTTCTTGTAGTTTACATACTAGGTGACGATTTTACAGAATTATCCTAAATTTGGTTTTTGGCATGCTGCATTATTTTGAAATGCTGATTAAAAACAGCTATGACAAAAGAATGACATTTGTCTCATACATGATTTTTATATAACCCCAAATCAAACAATCAATCAGTCAATTAATCAATTAATCAGTCAGTCAACCAACCACCAATCAAACAATCAATTTTTGATCTAGTATCTAGTTATACAGCAGTTGTTTTCAACTTTTTTTTAATGCAATTTTGTTCATCAGATTATTCATAAGATAAATCGACAAAATCCTTTGTTGCTCCCTTAACTATGAATTTTACTCAACATGCATAATTTTGTCAAATGTATCAGGTTCTCAGCTTGAAATTTTGGTATTGGCAAGTGATGAGGAAACAACACTACTTGCAGGTTTTTTAAATTATTAATTTTATTCATTTATTTGGAAATTTCTAACATCTTACCTTAACTTTTTCTTGCATTGTTTACAGCAGAAACAAGTTTTGTGAAAATTGCATTTGTCTGCAGCAATTTTCTCCATTGGATGAACTGGCTTCGAGCAGGCTGAACATATATCCTGACAAAATGGTTGAAACTGATCGGAAGAGTGAGACATGGTTCAGTTTGAAAAAAATTTAGAATTAATTTCAAAAGCAGAAAAAGTACATTGGAACTCAATGATCTTTGACAACCCATTGTATAATGGGTTTTGAAAGGTCAACAGGAAAAACTAAGCATAAATAAAAAACAAAACAATAATAGAAAATAAGAATATTTCATTTCAACTGAATTACAAGACAACTTCTTAGCACGTGAAAAAAATACTGACAGCACATCACTATTAAATAATTTTCATTGTAAAATTTCTCAACAACAAAAAAAGTTTGTACAAAGTTGTCACATTAAGATTTCTGATTGATAGGTAGGCGAACTTCTGGGTGTGTGGTGACCTGGTATGTAGTATTGTGCCTATGATATTGTTCCCCTTGGGGTCAGTCTGTACCTCAAGTACACTCAGCTCACGTTTTGAATTATGCGGGCTGTGCAGAGGGTAAGACGATTGCTTTTGACCTCCTTTTCTGGGGTCCATCTTCTCGCTTTGAGCAGCACCATTGCACCTCAGTGTCTTTGTTGTCCGAAACTTCTCCTTTGTCCTTGGACTGTGCTGACAGGTCAGACATGTTCTGGTATCTTGTGGTAGCACCTGTCTTTTATCCTTCTTTCTAGCCGCTGATTGGATTGAGATGAAGGCGGGTGAGGAAGGAGGACCTGCTTGTGGTTTTCCAAAGGGTGCGTCAAGTCCTGCACATGGGCCAGCTGGCAGACTTGTGGCTTGCTGTGTGGTAGGGCTTCCCTGGCCTTGAGGGGCTTTACTTCTGCTTGACCCAATACTTATTTTCCTGATATTACCAGAGGGCAGGGATCCTTGCACTGTCCCCAAGGACTCTTTGAACAGGCCAGAGAGACCTGCAATGTCTAACTCAGATTTCAAAGTAGAGACAGAGTAAAGGGCCTTCTTTATGGCTTCCTCTATGTCTATAAGTCTGGCTAAGGTCTGTTCCTTTAGGTTCATGATTTCCTCACTGGCTCTTGCAAGATCTCCAAAAACATGCGTCATAGAGCCCATGCTTTCACTATCATCTTTGCTTAATGGTGACCTCTCAGCTTTAGGTTCCACCTTTGTCTGGTTTTGTTTCTTTTCTTGGGAGCTGATGACCCAGGCTGGCACATTCTCAAAAATTCTCCTCAGGGACTTTACATCAATGCTGCTCGTGTCTTGTTCAGTCTCTTCAATTTTAGTGAGAATGTTCTGCAGTTCCTGCTGTTTTTGCAAATTGTCAAAAATCTCCAAGGCTGCTGCTATATTCCCTCTCATGATCTCGTCCATGTGCACAGACAGTCTCTGTCGACGTTCATCCTCTGTCTCGGGTTTTCCTCTCTTTTCTCTCATCACAACTTTGCTTTCTGGTTCCATGACATTTTTGGGTTTGCTGGTATCAACAATTTGTCCATAGGCGTTTGGTTTATTGTGTGATGGATCAATAAGTATTTGTTTTGGTTCTGCATCCCCATGTGTCAGAGTAGTTGAGTTGTTTTCTCCAGATGGGCATTTGGGTGTTTTGCTGTCATTCTGGGAAATTTTTACGCGTTTTGGATTTATAGGGACGCTCCTGCCTGAAACCACCTTTTTACCTCCAAATTTCTGACATGCTTCGTGAAAATCAACATGGCTCTCATCTGTCTCACTCCCGTTCACCTTGACCATGTTATTCTGGGGACATTTTTCCTCTCCTGTGGCACTCATTCCCTCTGGCTGATTGACAATATTCTCATCCACAGTGGTAGAAATATCAGTAATTCCTCTGCCCTCCTCCTGAGTAACTTTTGAACTGTGTGCTTGATGGTTTATTTGGATTTCCTTAGACATCTGGAAAGCTTGACCAAGTAGCTCATTTGTCACATATTTTTCCGGGTCCAGTAAACTTGATCTCATTTCTGCCGGTCTGTCTGTTATGGACAATCCTTGTGTATGCACATCTTTATTTGATATTGGTGTTGTTGGTAATGGTTGGGTGTTCTCTTTTTTCAACTGTGTTTTCATCTCAGTTGTAGTATTTTGAACTGCCTCAATATTCTTGTTCTTGGTTGACTGACTATCTGTATTTTTCATCTTCAGATACTCAGGTTTAGGAGGGATAGCTGGTTTTGGACCAATAGCCCCTTGGCTATTCTTTGAAGAAGTGCTTGTGGCTAATTTATTTATGGTTTGACTTGGACTGGGTGGCTTTACATCTTCAGTGGCCAGCTGTTCCTCTGTTCTTAAAGTTACATAGGGAGTTGATTTAGATGTAGTAAAAGAGCACTGCTCTTCTGTGTTTTGTTGAGCAGACACTGAATCCACAATTTTAGATCTTTCTTTGTAAGATTTGGACGAGTTCCTATATATCATAGCTGCTCTGAAATCTCCTCTGCTGACATTAATGTTGGATTTCTCTAGGGACTTCAAAGCTGCTTGCAGATTGCCTGGTACAAGATCGTCCTCATCTTCCTGTTGTGATTTTGTTGCAGAACTGTGTGAAGACAGAGCAGTGCCCTCTTGACCCTCTGCACCAGAGGCCTCAGTAGTTTGTTTTTCCACTGAACCACCGTCTGCACAGCATGTCTCTGTATTTGTGTATTGGCTTTCTGATTTATGTTCTGAGGTCATGTAGGAGGCTGAAGGTGCTTTCAGCTCTGGTTTGCCACATGCCTTTTCTTGAGTTAATCCTGCTTCCACTTCAGGATTTTTCATTTTCTCACTTTCTATCAAAGAAGCTGTGTGCTCCTTTGAAAGTCCTTGGTTAGCTGACTGCGGTTTTTCGTTTGTTGCATGATGAAATTCTTTGGCCTCCATTGTGGCCTGTTGGAGGCTATGAATTGCAGCTTGAAGGTTCAAGATTTCATCTTCCTCATCTGCCACCTCAACTAACTCAGCCTGGTGCACCATGTCATCATCCTGCGTCTCAAGACATGGATACGACCCCTGCGGTGCAACTTTAAAGTTGCATGATTTTTCTTGTGCTTGACCACCAAACTTCATGAGGTTTTTCACTACCTGCCCATGTGAGAATACCCTTTCATCACATTCTGTAGAAAACTCCCCTTTTACAGGTGGCACATTTTGAAATTGGAATGCAGGAGAGGTTTTGGCAGAATGGTCGAGATTGTCATTAATCGTTTGCTTTGGTGCAACTGGGCTTTGATCTGCAGAGAAAATGTTTTTAAGTCTCTGCACATCCACGGGTACCCACTCTGCAGCACTCTCCTCAGTCTCAACATCCTCTTGTTTATGATGTTTCTCCACGCTGTCTCCGCCTGCAGTTTGAGTAATATTAGGAGACGATTCTTGTTCTTGCACCATGGGCTGAGCCTGAAGAGTTTTTAAATACTCCAGATCTCCCTTTTCAATGCAACTTCTGAACAGTTTCACATTCCCTTTTACTGTGACTTCAGGTCTTACTGATCCTGGACACGTTTGCTCTTGAGTGGTTGCCAGAAGGCAGCTTATGGTTGACTTAACATCCCCCTTTCTTGGTTCCTCCATTTCTGTTTTATTCACATTAACTATTTCACATTCTGGTTCCTCAGGATCCACACTACAACGTTGTGGGGGACAGTAACTTTTAACATCTCCTTCAGCATAATTATAGAGGGAGTAAACAATGATTTCAACACATCTTTTCTCATCCTCCTGAATTACCACTCCTTTCCTAAGAGAGTTGTCTTGACTGAGAATATCCTCAACAATCTGAACTACATTAGCAGTTTTAAACTCTGTGTCTTGGTTGGCAGTAAAGTGATGCTGGTGGACAGGTACATTCACTGTTGTGGCCTCAACATTTCCTTGACTATCCTCTTTTAGATATATGACCTCGGGCTTTAGGTTTGTTCGTGGTAACAACTGAAGTATGAAATTCTGTGCACCGCCTTCAGCCACCTCGTTATATTTTATCTTTGGCCCATCCTGGGAAAGGATGTATTTAGCTTTTTTAGCTATCATTGTCTCATTCACCTCAATGATTGATCCATCTGAATGTATAACAGAAAAGTGATAGAGAGAATGCAGCGTTTCACTTATATTCTCCACCATAGTCTCCATTTCGTCCTTGTTTTGGTGCTGTATTTTATCAAATGGCATTGATTCAAACAGGTGGGTTCTGTTCTTGACATTGTCTGGCAGAATGTCTTCAGCTGCTGGGCCACCATGGTTTACGGTGTTATTTTGAGCTTTTGCCCTCTGCACATGGGATTGCTCTTTTTCTACGTTTGTTGAGATAAAAGGGTTGTTTCGGAAAAGAGCTGCACTTGTTTTGATTATTTCCCTGGACCCCTCAGAATTAGGAAGGCTCGTAGACTCATCCTCAAAGACAGCCTCACCAGCAGAAACTTCATTTCTTACTTGGTGATTTTCGGGAAACTCATGCTCACTGCTTGGATCAGCAACATGAACCCACTGCCCTTGCTGATGGGACATTACTGTCAAATCAACACTTTTGATACATGCACTGCTTTTGTTTTCACTTAGTACCTTCTTTTGGCAACACATTTCAAACTCCTGTTTTCGCTTTTGGACTGCCCCTGTCTCATCCTCAGAAATAACAACTTTGCCCTGGAACTTGTCTGGACTTGACCTAGCTGTATCTACAGACTGGCTCTCAAACATCCTCCTGGCAGATTGGACATCTATTCTAGCCATCATCTCCTCACAGTCTGCATTAGGATCTGGGTTGAAATTGAGCATTTTGGGTGTCTCCGTGATTCCCTCACTGCTCTCCTCATGAAGCCTGTCCCATGGTTGTTCAGATAAAGCCGATTGTTTTAAAAAATCTCCTCCTTCCACTGTTGCCTCTGTCAGGTGTATCTTGGGGCCTTCAGGATCCATTTTGCTGCTCAGTGCCTGGTTTTCAAATATTGAGCGCCTGGAAAGGACTTCTCCCTCATATCTGGTTTCAGCAGCTGTCAGCCCGCTCTCTGAGCTCAGAACTTCAGCAAGCTCCTCATCCACAATTTCATCCAACATCTTCACCTCTGGGTGAGTATGCTTCAGGAGCCTTCTCAGCTCACATTTTTGCCGATGGTGGTACAACTTTTGTTTGGAGGGATGTGACGACATGGCGGGATTAGAGTGTGATTCTGTTACGTCTTGTGCTCCTGACTGATGTCTGGCTGAAGGAGGTAGCAGGAGGTCATCTTTCTTTTGTTGGGTGTCTTCCAACATCTTAGGTGGAGAACAAAGTAACAGTCTCATCATTGTGCTTTTTGTAAACTGCTATCCAGTGAATATCCAGTCATTCCAGTATTAGTGAAGAAAACCAAAATCAGAACAAGCAACTACACTTACAGGACTCAGAGCCATATGTTATCTTCTGAAATTGGGATAGTTGGTTTGCACTCCACATGCCACATATCAGTGGGTTAGCTGATCTCCAAAATAACCAGAAATTTTGCTAAAATCCAAAGCAACCACGATGATAAATCACATTTTGAAAGAAAGCACATGCCGTGAATGTCGTCAGTTGTTATTGTTCAAGCAGAAACATGATGCTGGAATACTAACTCAACACAAAAACACAGCAGTGCACTTCTCAGGACATTACTGCAACAACATCAAAAACATATCTGATAATGATGTTAACCACCGCACATCTATCACGCAGAGGAACTGATTAGATTCTACTTTACCTTCAGTTTTATGGTTTTCCCAGAATCAAATGATTGATCTTGAGCCTGGAAGGAGATGAGAGAAATTATCTGTATGTGAAGTCAGATGTAGATCATAAACCAGCAATCTCATAGCAACATTGTTATAAGCCTCTATCCAACAATAATTAGTAACCACATCAGAATAAATTTAATCATTAATCATTAGTGCAGTGCAGCTACACCTTCACTGTGCGACACATCTAAATGATACCGGATTTCAAAAGACCTTATGCTTGTACAGATCAACACAAATTCGGCGAACATCATAAAAATGTCACTACTTAAAATGCTTCCATAACTCGTTTTATCAGTGATGGCAGACAATCATTCAGCTTATCTACCTTGTATAATAACTTGATATCTGTGATCTTCAATTGATAAGGAGTGTAAATGAATCTACACAAATGATTTTTTTTCATATGAAACCTGATCCCAGGGTTCCTCATACTATACCAGTCCGACTCCTTTATACCCTGAAACCAACACTAAACCACACATCACTAAAGGTCATGAAGAGACAGATGTTTACCATTTTTGAATGGCCGTCTGTTGGGTTTGCTGGTGCCACTTTTGACAGATAGAGAGCAGACATAGCTTTGACCGAGACAGGAGGTTTCTCCTTGGTTTGGATGAAGGAGCTGTATCTGAAGTCTGCAATTGACCTCCTTTTTTCATCTGCAGAGACACCAGACAAAGCAGTTGTAAGATGTCAATCAATCAATCAAATCAATCAAACCTTTATTTAAAGCCTCAACGATCATTGAGGTTTCCCTCATTTACAATGATGTCGAGGTCGACATACACCGCAAAAAAATATATACACAATACAACATGAAAATACACAATCAGATACATTCAGTGTTAAAATATTTAAAATAAACATTAAAAACAATTGCATACAGGAGCGAGGTAGTTTGCAAGTAGTGACCTAAAATGGCCGGGAAGGATGGAAGAGTCAAACAGGAGTGTGTTCTGCAAAATGTTCCAAGAGGTTGGTGCACAGTAACTAAAAGCAGTTTCTCCAAACTCAGAGTGAACTCGCGGAACTTGAAATGAG
>OMLB01054851.1:0-15616 GCA_900302555.1 Myripristis jacobus
GTAGTAGCAGAGAGAGACTGAGAGGCGACTCGAGAGAGAGAGGGAGAGAGAGAAAGCAGAGAGCAGAGGGAGAGCGGACGTAGCGTGAAGGAAGGGAGAGAGCAGAGGGAAGAGAGTCAACGCATGTCGCCAGATTGAGAGAGACAGGGAAGAAGCGGATGAGGAGTGGGAGGAGAGGGGAGCAGGGATTTTGTCTGCTTGAGGGAACAGAGAAAAGGAGAAAGAGAGAGAGAGGGAGAGAGAGAGAGAGAGAGGGAGAAGGGGAGGAGAGGAGAGGCGTTCCGGTCTCAGTCAAGTAAGCAGGCAGGCTGGTAGGCTGGTAGGCAGGCAGTGTGGAGCCGGCAGTGCTGCATTGTGGATGTAAACTTTATCATCTGCGGGATCTGGGGGTAGCAGCTGCAGAGCAGGGGGGAAGCGGCGTGGTGGTGGATTACCATGTGTGTCCTCTGAACGCAGAGCACCAGGATGCTGCATCTCCACCAGGGTAAGAAACCGGACATTTAACAGCATCACGTTACAAGGCAAAACTGCATTATTTCCTCTGCGACTGTGAGATTTACTGCCTTGCTGAGTGAGATTTTGTTCCCACGCACGCTGTCCTTGCATGAAACAAATGTAATTCATTTCAAATGTGTGTGGATTACGGGGTACAATACATGCACGCTCAGCCATTGCCACCCCTAACTGGGCAGGCTTGATGGTATTTCCTTGAGTTGTTGCCACTTTGTCCCGAGCTTCAATTCTCCTAATAATCCCCCAGAGGAGGGAACATATTTTATATAACGGTGCTATTACATGTGCAGGGGATGATCTCCCGATTTGCACTGAGCCCGATTAGCCAGTTGCAGGGGGGATTCGCGTGTCCTGTTGCTAGTGGCAACAGTATGGGGCCGGGCCCTGCGTAAACCACTTTGATTCTGATTGATAACGGAAGGAAATGGATCCTGATTGTTTAAGGAGAGGTAAAACAATCCAGTGGGGTGGTGGAAGGGTGAGGGGGGGCTGGATTTGTATGTGCAGGAATGCATTTTTTTGCCCTCCCTTCTTTCTTTTTCTTCCCTCTCTCTCTTTCTCTCAGGCAGATTAAGATTTTCTCTCTGGTTCACTAATCCCAGACTGAAATGACTGTGGTAGTGGCGAACTGGGTGTGGATACAGCACAGTGGTGGGGAATATGGATTATGTCTCCAAGCTGTTCGTGTGTGTGTGTGTTAGTGCTATGGTCAGCTTTATTGTGCCAGAGTGCAGCTTGCAATCTCCTTTTCAAAGTAGCATGAGGTGCTGCAGCAGAGGGGTCCATATGCCAATGCCAATAAGGGCAAGGGTCTTCCCTCATGCTTTGACATATTTACTGTACACAGAACGGGATTTGGAGGCTCACAACCAAAACACCAAGGTTGCCAGTAGTGGGATTCTGGGCACTGGCCACATATTTTTAGCAACATTTGTTATCTCTAAAAACAGAACAGCAAGGGAACATAAAAATGAGAGCATGGGAGAGTTTGGGAGGTATCACTGTCTTCTTCATGGTGTTGTCAAAAAGCCAAAAAGAAATGCCATTCCTCCTTTTTTTTTTAAAGTTTCTACTGTGTTTTTTTTTCCCTGGGAACTGGTGCTTCCCATCAAGACACAAAACATAACATATGCCATGTGGTGGAGGCTTCAACAAGTAGAAAGGCCAGGGGATTTTGGTGAAGACAAGTGGAGCAACAAGCCAGACTGGAAAAAGTATCTGTCTTGATAAGCTGTTTAGTCTCATGTTAAGTGTTAAAATCCATTTTTTCTTCAAATAATGGAAAAATCTGACAGCGGGATGAGATAATCCCACTTGTTTTCAATGCTGATCAACTTTTTCCAGAATTTTTTTTAAACAAGTGGCATTTTTTTTGATACTAGTGGTCTGCTTTGTTTCAACATATTTATGCTTGTTCCCAGAAAAAGATCTGAAACAAGTGAAACAGCATTGGAAACAAGTGGGATTATCTCATCCCACTGGGAAATTTCTGAAGTAAAGCAAGGGTTTAAGATATGAGACTGAATGACTTGTGGAGATGGGCATTTTGTGCAGTGCAAGTTAACCAGAGGGTGTAAATAAAAGTAAAAGTACAATTTACTTGAATTATTTTGAAAATCTGATGACTGCTTTGTGCAGAAATATAATATTGGAAAGGTCATGAAGGGAGATTTTTAAAGATTTCAACACTAGAAGTTCAAAAGAGAGCCCAGCTAACAGGGCCTTCACCTTTGTAATCTTGATCCAAAGTGTTTACCCTTGTGTCTGTGTTAATGGGACACCTAACTTTGTCACTTAAATTTTATACACAGGATCAAGTTGTAGGGTAGAATTGTGATATCATACTTTTTCCCCTTCCCATAATCCCACACTAGATCCTGGCCTCATCCACCAAGCTTCATTAACAGCACACTCAAGCATCTTAACAGTCGTCCTGTGAGACCTTGTATTTTGGTCAGTAAAATGCACAGCCTAGGGCTAGTTCTTGTTTTCCTCTGGTACTGACCAGGGGCAGATGTGTTGCCACACTTGGTCGCATTACATGAATATTGCCGGGCATCTGAAGCTGTAATCTACTGTAAAGCCTCTACTGATGTTCATTTATAGACATTCAGTAAGATGTAGAAGAGCTCTGTCAAAAGCATCTACCCTGGGTTTGAAGGATTCCCTAATTCTACCACATTTCCTCAACAATGCAACTTCTTGAATTGCTTGTAAAGTCAAATGCCAATCACAGACAATCACCGGGGGCTACAGTTCAGGCCAGTCCAGTCTTCATACTCAATGTCCATTTAAAGCCTTTATGGACAGCAGTAGCCAGTGAATTTATCCGCCAAGGGGGCAGATGTGTTGCTGTATTGGGCAGTTTGAGCCTGCTGCCTTCTGAAACCTACCTGGGGATTATGGGATAAGAGGATTGCCAAATGGAGAGATTTGATTTTATGGAATTAAAACTGTAATTCTCTCCATCTCCGCCATGGCCCACTGCAACCATTTCTCTACGTTATCATTTTCCTCCTCTATGCCATGCTCTCATGGCTGCTGAGTTGGACATTAATCTAGCAGTCCTAGCAAAAGGCAAGTATTGTTCCATTACTATATAGCAGTTTTGACTTAAAAGTCACAAGACAGGCATATTGTTGGCAGTCTTAAGGAGTCTCAAATGGCCTACATTCCATGGTAAGCTGTATAAAGTAAATTCTCTCCAAAGAAAGGGATGTGGAAGAATGGGGTGGGATGTTTTGGATGAGTTTCTATGCCAGTTGGCATAACCAGAGTGATAATAGTTACCCAAAGTCCCTGCCCTGAAACAATCTGGTGAGCATCAAAACAATGAAGGCAGCAGGTCAGACTGGCATTGTGGCATTATTGTATGCCAGTGTTTGACACAAAAAAACGTCGTTTCTTGTAAGTGCTTGTTCTCACGGCGTAGTCGTTTTTTTGCCCTTCCAAACTCTTTCCGTCACTTTGCCTTCGCTCCTCTGCATCCGATTTTACCAACTCTTACCATCAGACCCCCTCCCCTTTCTTTCTCCCTGTATGTGGCACTCTGTATTCGCTGACCCTCGGGTAGCATATTGGGTTCAGGTCAAACTGAATTACTGAGGAATGTTCCCCTCTTCAATGGCCGGCTCAGTGGGCCTCAGCATGGGAGCACTTCCCCTTCACTGACAGCCAGTGGACTTTCATTTCGAAAGGGGGGGGGTGGCTCCTTGCAGACAAGTTTCCCATATAATTCCCACTGTCTGTCCAGTGTTCATCGGCACCGTGGAGCCGCGAGCCAAAGCACCCGGTTTAATGATGTGTACGTGTGAGGCGCGTCTCAGGATCTCGCCAACCCAAGCCTTGTTGAGACGCTCTGCCTGTGTGACTGCAGGCCATCCAGCTCAATTAAGGGTGCTTTGAATGCATTCCTCGCTTTAGCCTGCTCTACATTTATCTTCCCCCAAGAACAGCACGTGGGAACTCTAAAAACAGTCAGCCAGCGAAGGTCCCGCAGAGGGTTCTGTAAGCAGGGATGGTCTGGCATCACCCTGTTTTTGCTCTGCCCCATTGCAAATACAGCATTTATATGAAAAAAAAGGGCGCTCTAGAAATGTTTTTGACATTTTGCCAGGCTGCATATTTTTGATGCAAAGAGCCAGACTGCAGTGTATTCCAGCACGTATTGTGTTCCACTGAATGCTAAACAAGTCTGAAATATAGAAAAAAAGGACTATTGGACGTCTGTGCTGCATGTCTTCTCTTGGCTCAACTTGGTGTAATGTCACTCAGGAAAAACATAAAGTTTAATGGGCCAACACAATTTATAACCAATAAAAGGCTTTATTTGCTAGCTATCAGTGGCTTATTGCATGCACCGACTGTTTTGCCTGGAGACAAAGCTTTGCCCAGACACCCTCGCTGACTGTTAAGTGATGTCATTAGAGCCAGCGCATTTTTGCGGTTTCTAAATGGATGGACTCGCTCCATGTGAGTTCACCAAGGTGCGAAGGCTCTTAGGCTGTTTTTCCAGTTACTGCCTTTAAACTGCCTGTTTGTCAGTCAAGGATTATTTCTCTTTGTATAATGGCAGTTGTGGTGTCTTGGCATGCAAGAAAACGGACTTGTGTTGTCCCCCTTATAAAAACTTTTGCCTATGTTTGTCTTTTATGCATGTGTAAAGAAACCATGAGCCTGGGATTTAGTTTGAAGATTTATTTTGTAGGTTATAGTTGCATGCAAACATGCACACAATTTACAACATAATATGGTATTGTGCTTCTTTTACTGTTGACAGCTGTCCTGGTGACATACTTTCTCACTTGCACGTCACCAGTGTCAGATCAAAGCAGCCAGTGTGAATGTTTTCTCTTGCTTCATATTATTTCCTTGTCACAGTGATACATGCTGCAGAGCGGGCCATTTACGATAGGGAAGAGGGGGGTAGTTTCTTATTGAGGTCGTGTAGGGTGGGGAATGTCAACAAACTTCAGCGCCCCACTATCTTGGCAGTAAATCATCGGATAATAGTAGGAGAAACAAGCAGTGGCTTCAGGTGTTGGCCCAGCTGGGCCGGAGATGGATAGAGGCTGCTGGAGAAACTCGCCTTCATGCAGTACAATTCTTGCTCCTGCTCCTATTCACTTTGATTTCCTTTATGCATGTGTAGACACTCACTTATAGAGACTATCATTGAGTACAATAGTAGAATAACCTTCAGCCTAAACATCAGACTAAACAACATTTTCAGATTGGCTGAAATTCATAAAACAAACTGAGAAGAAAAAATAATGGACATAATGACAATAAAAGTTGAAGAGAAACAGAGGTGTGGTTGCAACACCAGTGCAGGACGGATAAATTTATGGCGAAGGGGCTTCTACAATGGTTGCTAGCAACTTGCATTCACAAACAAACACAAACACACACATCCACTGAGGGGTGGGTGGGGGTTGAGATGGCAGACCCTTGGCTTGAGTGCTCCTGTTTACTGTATCTTTGTTTCCATTGTATGGGCGCTGGCCATTTGTCTGCCTCTGTAAAGGGCTACTGTTTGCCCCGTCCTCTGAAAACGATGTGTTGACAGCCAATATAAAAAAAACCCGTAGCCTTTGCACAGTGTCCATGAGTCAGCAGAACCTTCTAGTATTTCAATACAGTAGTCGCTGTGAGTCCCAGCTCCCTAGTTACTTCAGCTCGGGTCAGGCAATGTGTGAAATGTGGAACATGTGACTTTCATGTATATGAGTCTTTGTATAATCGATTATGAACTTCTGTGGTTAATTTATGTGATGACAATAGACTGTAAATCAGAACTATTGTCCTTCAAGAACATGTAGGACCTTATCTTATGGTACAGTGCCTTACACTACCAAGGATGTGTAGAACAAAGTGTAGAACTTTATTGTCCAGCCAAGGCAGGAAAATCATCTTTGGTACCACCAAACCAAATTATTTGCCAGGCCAGTCAATACTTCAATATTCAAGGGGCCAATATCAACTTGAAATGCTTGCAAAAGTTGATATATATACATACATCAGTCTAATCCCAAACTCACCGTGGAGTAAGACTTAAAATAAATCTTACTCACACTCCATCACACGTCTCATCGTGTGACATAAGCTTCATATCAGCCATACATTTAACGGCTGAGTGGCCTCGTCTGCAGAAAAAGCACACATAATTTACCTGTTGGGGCATGAGTGTCTGGTTGGGAATGTGTTTCTTTTTTGGGGGAAAGGGGGTTGGGGGGGCATCTCTGCTTTATTTGATAGTGATAGTGGAGAGAGACGGGAAAGGCATGGGAGAGAGAGGGGATGACATGCAGCAGATGGCCCGGGCTGGAATCAAACCCGGGCTGATACATGGTGCGCACTCGACCAGGTGAGCCACGTCCCCTGGCTGGGAATGCGTTTTGATAAGCTCAGTTTCAAAACATGCTGTGTCTGCATGAGTTTTTCAGGTGGTGCAACCCCCTGTATCCCTGATATCTACATATCTTTTCGCCTTTTTCTATCTCTGGTTGTGCTGGTCCAGCTGAGGTCCCCCTTTCATGTTTACCACTACATGTCTTGTATTTTGATGCAGACATGAAAGATTAAAATGTGTGCGAGTGCGTACGTCGGCGAATCCGTGCCTGTGTTTATACATGTGTGTTCATGCGTGTGTTTATGACTGCCCCTTGTGTCTGCATGTGTCTTGATTCGTCCACATTCTTTGTGAGGTGCTGGTGAGTAAGTCTCCCGACAGACAGCCGGCTATTGCGGACATTTTTAAAGCACATCTGCTCGTCCGCAATGTTGTGCTTCGCCTGGGCAGGAATGCGTCTGTGGCTTGGAAACAATTGAGGTCAGGCCCGACTTGCCAAATAAGAAAACATTTAGGGAGACAGACAGTCAGACAGGGGTTGTCCACGCTCAGCGTGTGCATTCCTCACAGCTCAGGAGGAGCCTTGGAGGATTCCTCATGGCTCGTTTTTGCCATTTCTTACCATCTTTGCCAAAACTTAGTAGATGCGTTTAATTGGATCCTGTCCATTATTATGCTCTTTTGTCTGATCAGCTTTGTCTGACTGTTTTCACATGCTCACAATATGCAAATCATTGCCCTCATTGTGGTCATGCACATATTTCCCTTAACCCATTAAAAACCCTTAAATTTCCCTAATACTTACTCTACATATCCAAACCCAAGATGCCATTGTTTTATGGCTGCAGGATTACATCAAATAGAAAATATCTACATGTCTTGTGCATTATTTTTTTAAGCATTTTCCTGTAATTCAGCAGGACAGATTTGGTATCTTTGGAAACCTTGGGATAATGCACTATAATTTAGGATAAAGTTGTGGGTTTGAACAAAGCACGGCCGCACAGAATGTATTTGTAATGATGATATCAAATGATTTTCCATTAATCCTCTCTTATTCATGCAATCTCCCACACTGAGGCTAGCAATTGAAAGCATCAATCATGTGCTCCCCCATAGGCTGCGAGCGACGTCAGTCATTTCCTTCCTGTCAGACAACTGCAGTTATATTGCTCCCTTTGCTTTTATGCCGCTCCAGTGTAATTAAACTACAAGCTATCCAGCGGTGAGACTTGTAAAATATCAGGGCGAGATGCAATCAAAGATGGAAAAACATAAACGCCTCAACGCGTTCAACATGTTGTTGACTTTGGATAAAGCTTGCAAATCATGATCATCCCTGTCTGACTGGTTTGCTCAGTGCGGTGCACAGGTGTCCAAATAAAATCCAACACACAATTCACAGGACTAATCTTCCTGTGAAGTATGAAATGACTGGCAAAGGTTTTAATCGAGCTAAAATAATTAAGCCAGAGTGTTTACCTGGCCTACATTTTGATTGACGCGTGAGAATAGCTTCCATTATGCAACCGTGTTTACATGTGTGCCATATCCAATTAGGTGTTTTAACATTTCCTTTTTTAACTTCATTAGCATGACATTGCTTAACATAGCTTGAATTTAACTGCTGCCTCCAATAATAATTCTGCCCTAGATTAAAAAAAAAAAAAAACTTAAGTCTGACAATAAGGAACAATACAATGTTTTTTTTTTTTTGGGATAACATAATTAAGACAGCATGCTTACTGTGACACATTAGCTCACTCAGGCATTTACTCACGTCTGTGGAAGACGTTTGTCATGCCAGATGAAAATGAATGGCAGCAACTGGTTTCAAGAGAAGATAGAGAAACAAAGCCCGACATGTAGGTCTATAGAAGACAGCAGATGACATGCTGTAATTATAGAAATGACATATGTAATCTAAACATTTAGCGGCAACTTATGGAAACACTGCCTTTGTCATTTAAGATCGACATATTGATGCGATTTCCTCCTTACAGAAAAATCAGACAATAGCGCTTTTGTTCTGTTTTTTATGATTCATTTAGCAGTGCATCATATGGTTGTTACAAATATATTGGCTTCAGTTCCTCATCATTGTCCACGTTGGAGAAGACATAATTGAGAATGGAGTTTATTATCCATTTACCTTAAAACACAAAGCAACAAAAGAGACTAATTAGAAATGGCTCTCTTTTATTGTTTGGACGTTTCAAAGCCACATGGCAGCACGGCAAGCGGCTGCTCTTTGTGTGCTTCCAGAGAAACCTCATCACATTTCACCTCGTCAATAATTGATGGTCTGCCGCGGTGAGGTAAGGCCCGTTGTGCCTGGCTGGCTGGGTGGTAGGTCGGCCCGGGCGTGCGAGGTGCTGACATGTGGCTCCTGTTTTCCGCTGCCCTCCGGTGCAGACGGGGTCCGCGGTGGGAGGCAGGAGGTCAGGAGCCAGCTGTGGGCGAGGCGACGGGAACCGGCCCAGGTCAGAGCACCGCTTGGCATCCGCAGCGATACCTCTTGGTGATTGATTGGCCCTGCCTCATGCACTGGGACCAATTGAATGGTCACAGATGTGCAAACCCCGCCCCTCGGAGGCTTGAGGCAGATGAAAGTGTTTACTCGAAATGATGAAGCAAATTTTGACGACACCAGGGTATGCGGGGTGCTCTGCAGATCCAACATGAGACACCAAATTTATCGTCTTTTTTTTGCATCGACGTGTACATTATGATGCAGAGATTTAGCTGACAAAGTGAAAAATCCATGTCATTTAACTGTTCCTGGGGGGGAATTTTGCAATGGCACAAAGTATTACATAACACAGCTATAGCAGGATTAAGGATGGGAATAACCTGTCCAGAGAGACGGACGAAATATGGCTAGTTTCCCTTAAAACTCGATGCCCTATGTTGGCCACGGATATTGCGTGCATATCAGGGTTCTTACCCAGCAGGGAAGCAGACACTAATACATAAATGCATGGCAGCGCTCATCCAAATATTTATGCACCCCTCCCTGCCACTCTGTGTATATTTGTGGTTTTGAGAGATTGAGATGTGTTTAACGCCCTCGCAATTTCTGTAAGCCTCCATCACAATACCGAAAGCATAGTTGATATGTATTCATCCTTTTATACAACTTGATGGCTGTATTTATGTCAGTTTGAATAAGCGCTGCGGGGAAAACTGAATGCATTATGTCAGGTTTAACCCCTTGAACTCTGATTTTTCCTTTATATTTCCTGCTTCACAGTTAAATACAGCTTTTTTTTTTCCATAATGTACAACAGTTGCACATATATATTCTGTATCTTCTGGTTGCAACGCGCCTTTGAAGCTATGCCACACTTACGCTGCGTTAAATATAAAGCCGAGATGTTTCATGGCTGCAGCATTACATCAAACAGAAAATATCTAGATGTTTTGTGTATCATTTTATACACATTTTCCTATAATCTGGCGGGATATGTTTGGTATCTTTGGAAACCTTGGGATTGCTACTAGAACTTACAGTGAAGTTGTATTGGTGTGAACACATCTCAGCAGCACAGCATTCATTTATATTACCCACCAATGAGAATGAGAATCTGTTGTGCTTTTACCACACTTGATTAAAAGGCAGTGTGATTTGTTTTGCAAGCGAAAGGCTCAACTCAAAATGCGAGATTTCTTTTCCCTTTTTCATTATGCTCCTCACCATCAAACACCAACTCCGCTCAGCGTACAATGGATCAAACCACCTGTATGGAGGAGCCGTGATAACAGCGATGAAACCGCAGCAAGCGTCTGCCTCCCACAATGCAGTTCAAAGCGTGTGGCCCCGACATGTCAGCTCAGGTTGGCGAATGCACGCGCTTTGATTGATCCTCGCCGCGTCTTGACAGGTCGTGTCTTTGCATGCCGCGACGCTCCGGTGCCGACGCTCGGCCTGTTGTCTCCGCGTGAATCCGAGGAAGGAAGGGAGCGAGGTGGATTTACACAGTGTCTGCGCGGGGAGAATGTATGGGGGGGAAACAGGGTTGATTCGGTGTGAATGCAACAAGCGCTCTGTGGTGTCTCTCTCTCATCTCAAAAGAAGGGCTGAGGGTGTTTGATGCTGCCGGAATCACGTTTGAAAACAAGGAAAATGATCCTTGAGGTGCGTGTATGTGGGTGACAACAGACACTGTAGAGGGAATAATGAGAAACAAACTCGAAATGAAAGCGATTTTTAGCCCAGCTGAAGGATAATACCACTGCTGGGTGAAAACCTTGTATCTCAAAACTGCCAACTTTTCAGAATCTAGGAAAAAAAAGTCTTATTTTTAGCTTGAGCAGAATGTCTCTTTAAGCTTATCCAGATTTGAAAGGCTTTTATAAGCCCAAGAGGTCAGAGAACCCACAGAGGATGATGTAAACCTTCAAATAAAGTGAAAACTGATCTGGATTATTCTGTTTCAACATTTTTCTACTTGTTCCTAGAAAAAAAATCCCGAAACAAGTGAAGCTGCATTGGAAACGAGTGTGATTATCTCATCCCACTGGCATTTTTTTTTTTTTTACCTTGTTTTAAGAAAAGCAAGCCTCCAAGACTGAAGATTAGACTAACTGAGTTGTTCAGATGAAGATGTTTTCCAAGCGGTGTGTTACTGCCAAAGTCACTGGCTGTCTGCCTGTCGCTGCAGTGACTTGTACGGCATGGTAAGAGCGGCACGAGTGTGTTTGGATGGAAAACGGGATGGCGGTATGGGATGTCAGCTGCTTTGCCCCTCTTCAGCAAAGCCCAGCAGGACACCCTCCGCTGGTAACCCCGCTCACCACGGCCTCTGACTCTATCAGGTGATTCCAGGTCAGTGGGAACTGCTGGAGGCCCGCATTGACGTGATCCCTGCCCACGACTGGCTAATGGAATTTACTCAACCATGCTTTATAATGGGGCTTAAAGAGGAAGAAAAACAGCAGAGGAATGCATCTGTCATCTGTGCTTCTGTCACATGCACAGACGTACAAAGACGTGGACTGTAATGATGAAATGGTTCCCCTTTAATCCAATATGCACAATGGTTTTGGGAGTCAGTGGACCCACAGATGATAGCTCTGAGCAAAATGTCACATCCTTATGGGAGTCAGCAGTTCTTGTTGCCACATATGTTCTGCGATTTCGTTTTTCCCCCCCAGTGTCGTTCTCGCTCATGAAGTTTTTTGAGAACAATCCCAAGTCGCAGAGCTGACATCTCCGCAAACTGCAGACAAAGGCTTTCTGTTGCTGCACTGCAGATTATGCAGAACGCTGGCAAGAGCCCATTCAACCTTTTGATGGTTTGAACTGTTGAACTTGTATTCTGAGTCAGTTACGTTTTTTCAAGCCCAACTGTGATACAAACGGAACTAAGGCCTACAATCCAAGTTATAACCTGAACTGAACTGTAGTACTATTAAAGAGTAACTAAAACCCAAACTGATCTGCGTGAGGCCTGACCTCTAATGGTGAAAAGGAGTGTGCCTGGTCTTTGGTGGCAGGTGATGTCAAGACAGCTTCGGAGTTGCTGTAAGGTTTATTTTCTCACTTTGATGGAGCTAGGCTAATGACCTCCATAGACTTCAAACATGAAATGCTACCCACAGGAACCAAACTACTGGACACACAGAGGCAAAAATGGAATTGAACATCTTTTCTCAGTCTGGGCAGGCAGGAAAAGTTGGAGTATTACACCTTACACCACGCACTTATACATCCATTCTAATTATATGGCTAATTCCATATTTGAAGTCCAGTCGATGGTTTGAGATACGCTGTGTGACACAGCTGCCTCCAGGTTGGACTCTTGCTCGCCATCTAACTGTTTTGATAGGCCGGTTTACACAGCTGGTAAAAGTTAATAAAGCGAATGATTGGCAAAAAGTCTCTCATTGGTTGGTGTGATTGAAATGCAAATATCAGATGCATCCAGAGAGGAATATGCCAGGATTCCATATTGATTTCATCCGCACTTGAACGCCGTTCAAATCTCGTATTGTTCCAGCAAACGGCAATCGGATACAAATGTTGCCGGTGAGCATTTTTGCAGAGGAATACTGTTTTGACTACTGCTTGTGCCAATTACTATAATTATGTTTAACACAGAATGTCAAATTGCTCTATATTTGGCAATGATTTTCTCGGGGCGCAGTTGGCTCATGCTCCGGTGCGCCTGGAACATGCCTGTGCATAAGTGGCCTGAAACTTAACCCCTTCCAGGGCTGACGCTCAGCCATAACACAGACTGGAGGAATTCCAGGCCGCTCCTGTTTAACAAAACAATACACAGAGTGAGGACTTCCAGAGGTTTCTTTTTTCCCCTCCCTTTCCCAAGGTAGTGTAATAGTGTAAGCATGTGTTGTAATAGGAAGAGACACACTGTGTATTTGGAGCATGTATTACTCAGGTTTAGGTGTGGAGCGTGCGCACACACACACACACACACACACGCATGCCTTTATGAGTGTGCATGGGTCTTCTCATACACTTAAACAGTCAAACTGATACTGACACACACACACACACACACACACATAAACAGAATAATTTCTCACACATGTACATACACTCTCTCTTAAACACATGTACACAAAATCTCAGGCGCACACACTTATGAATGCACATGCACACATACACACACACACATACACACTTACAATCACTTCTCCCTCTCTTTCTTCACACACACACACACACCTTTATGAATGTAAGCTCACACAGCCACCTCACACATATACGCACACTCTCTCTCTTACACACACACACACACAATATACACACCCATACACAAAATTTCACAGACACATATGCATGCATCTTTATGAATGTGCGCACAAACACTCATTTCCCACACTTTCCAGACTCACACACACACACACACGCCCTTACACGCTCACACAGCCACCTCTCCCACATGCTCACACACCCAAACACGCCCCCCTGGCTCACAGCTTTGGCACTTTGCTTGACTTCCTCCTGGATTTGTCGCCTTGCTGTGTTTGACAATAAGCGTGCCAGGCTCGGCTCAGCCTGAGTCGATCTGCGTCCTCAAACGGGGGGAAACACCGTCCACCAGCAGTGTCAGTCCAGACTACAGGCTAGATTCACCCAACAGCTCTGCACCCCCATCTGTCTTAATCATCGGGGCTTTTCCCCCCAGGTAAGTCGCTGGGGAACAATGATGTCTTGTCAAAGCCGACGACGTGTTACGTTAGTCATGAGGTATTTTGGGATTTTGGGGGGTTTTGGATGTCTTAAGATCTGAGGTATTACACTTCTGGCAGTTTGAGCAATACTAAACACTTCTTCATGTCCCGCCAACGTGGTCCATATGCAGGATATTATGCTGTCATGGTGGCATGTGTGTCTGTCTGTGTCTAGATACGTCCCCGTGAACACAAGAGCTCAAGAACAATGCATAATGCTAACCTCAGCTTGTGTTGCAAGCCTTTGATCTAAGTGACAAAGCCAGTCTTCATATAAATTTGTGCTAATTGTTTAGGTTTCGTCTGTCAACTTAAACCACAAGTTCACCCTATAGGCTGGATCCTGGATGGTCTGCTTCTTAAAACTGCAGCAGTCTGCCAGTCCCATCTGTGGCTTAGTCAGTCCAAGTGCATGCTACACAACTGAGCTTTGTCCAAACACAGATGCCCCACTGAACTTTATTTTACACTCTCGTGTGGAGCCCAAGGTTTCCAGAGATACCACACATGCCCAGGGAAATGTATATAAAATGATGTACAAGACATGTAGACATATTTTATTTGATGTTCTGCTGCAGCCATAAAACAATGATGTCTTGTTTTTGAATATTTCTCGGAAGCGCAACCAGCAGATTCATAATGGATTTGACATTGTTGAAGAAAAAGTTTGTTTTCGAACATTTTTGTTTTAATTTTTCGACCAGAGTTGATGGGTTAAGTCAAAGAAGTCACAGGAGAGTTTGCTGCTTGTCATGTTGAGTTGGTGAAGTTTGACTGTCATGTTGAAGACATGAACTGAACTGAACTCCATTTGAAAAGTTGACTGCGTATGTTAGAATTAGCAGGAAAACAAGTTTTGAGAGTCCGTAAAACCAGCATCCAGAGTCATCTTTTGTCATTTCCAGCTATTTCAACACTTGTTTTATAACACTGAATACCATGATGTTAATCGGCAAGCTGCTTCCAGAGAATTGTATTTGTTGATGTGAGTCATGCATTGCATCAGTTAACGCCATTTTAGATTTATTTACTGAACATGCGGCATCAGACTGTGTATTTCTGTTAATACACCTGAGATATGGACATTATCCATTGTGTTATGTTGTGGGAACATGGGGCTGTTTTCAATTTGAAAACCAGGGCGGGAACACAGAGTGGCCCCCAACAGTCTCTAAGGGCATTAATTTGTTACTGTCCGTCTGAGCATTTTGCTCTGGAATGAATCACTTCCAGTGTCACTTGAACCAGCGGAGCATGAACGCCGTCAGGAGTTTATGGTTTGATTCCCACACCCACTGAAAATGCAAGAAAGTTTGGAGAAAAGCCCCTACAGTGTGGTACATGCTTAAACAGCGTATACTGTATGTCTTGTCTCCTCCTGACAGAACCAGGCATGTTTATCCAAGAGCAGTAGTCGTGTTGTTGTGATAGCTCAGGAAAAGCCATTAAAGAGAAGCTCTTTATTATCCGTGCTAGTGCCAAGATTTATCCCATTAACGTCTGGAATGCCCTCACGTGGGAAACGGATTGGACGCGTACAGTCATTTCCTTTGTTTAGCTTTCTGCATGTGCTTGGTGTGTGTAAGAGGGAGAGTGGGAGTGGGAGAGAGAGAGACACACTTCTTTGAGTATGTGTGTGTGTGTGTGTGTGTGTGTGTGTGTGTGTGTGTGTGTGTGTGTGTGCATGTAAAATCTGGCATGAGGATGCCCTGCTTTTTCGTTTCCTCTGAGCTATTTTCATCCAGACAGAACTGCAAGCCCTCTGGTTTCTGTGCTGTTAGCGGATGACCCCATCGCGTCTGCGTTTGTCTGTTTGTGTGTGCGTGCATCTGTGCGTGAGTGTGTGTGTGTGTGTGTGTGTGTGTGTCTGCTGATGTGCTGGCAGGACTGTGTGTTTTCTCTTGCCTAGCAGAAGACAGAAAGAGAAGGAAGAGCAGTGTGTCACTTTGTTTCCTACATATGTGACCAACAGTAGCCTCTGATGACACATTGTCAGTGCGGTCCACTGCCAACATGAGAGAGGTTCCTCTCTTATGTTGGTCATCATTA
>OMLB01054853.1:0-34572 GCA_900302555.1 Myripristis jacobus
AAAGCCATAAACAAAAAAACAGACCGTTAAAACACAATAAAACATCTAAAACACCACTTTATTAACACTTCATAATTATTATAATAATAACAGCAACAATATTATTACACCAAGCAATATAGCATTTATATTGCTTTGAGTCCAGCATATTAATAATTACATCACTAGATATGCGGAAGCAAGTGTGCTTTTTATTTATCTATTTTTTTAAATTTTTGGACAAAGTTTTTAATGGGATTCAGACAGTCTGAATCTAGGACTATCTGTTTTAAAATAAAAGCAACATGCAGTGGCAAGAAGTTCCCTCCTATCATACATCTGAGTCAAGCTGCTTCCACCATATTTTTGTTGTTACCATGTACAAGTGCTAAAACACAAAGCATGGAGGTCTGATTCAAACAAAGATAGCTGTAAAAATTAACAGCCCTCAGTTTGCTGGCAAGTATCACAACCTTGCAAAAACAAGCTTGGGCAAGATTAGAAGTATGGCGTTCAGATCTCCAAACAAGCCTCCAATACTTGGATTAGATTAGAAAAGTTCTAAAGGCCTATTTTCCATCTGGTTGTCTCACTGATGTAGAGTTTATATCCACAATTAATACACCATATTAACAATAAACAACAAAAGCAGTGCCGTTTCAAAACACAAATAGCAGGGTGTGCAAGAAACAAATGCATGAGGGGAGAAACAAAGAAGAGGAGTAAAAGCTCAACAGTCATCCACTGGATACCAATATTTTGTCTAAAGGCTACGGATGTTATGAACATTCACATACGCAAAGCATTGTAATTAAATGAGCACACTCAGCATTTGGTAATGGACAACAAAGTCATTCCAGACATTCCTTTGGCATTTGTGTGGCATGTTTCATTTCCTTGCTCTAAACTCAACGAGAAGTAAATCTAGCAAGCCTAAATAACAGCAAAATTTAAGATTGATTGTTTGACTCCAATATAAATACAAAGTACACTCACAATAACACGGTTACTGTTCATTGATCATAACACTGCTGATTTATTTTGTGCTGTGTCTTTCATTTTCTCCTTCATGAAGATACACCAAGAGACAGCTTGAAGAAGTAAAAGACATGTGTATTTCACAATTTGTGACTAGCCATTTGGTCATTCCATGACAAATCACACAAAAACATGAACTTAATCATCCACCTTTTCAGACAATTTTGAAATTAGTTCTACAGTTAAAATATAATAATGTCTGCAGACCTGTAGTATTATTTTGTAGATACATAATTAGTAAGAAATTAAACTGACTGCATCCAGATTATACAATGTAATTCGGAAGGATTCATTTACTGTTCTGTAACTATAGTGCCCAACATCCAATATGTCTCCTTTGACTAACTTTGCAGTAACAAATAGGTTAACAGTTATTTTCTCTTGCCCAAATGAATGACTAAATTGTTGTCATCCACATATTCCATGACATTGTGACAGTATCTGCTGCAATGGTGGTTTAGTGGCTGCTGTAGTGGTGTGTTGATTTGATTCAATAGTTTCAAATGTTTTCTCTCTTATTGAAAACAAAGACGAGGCCTTTCATGCATTAGTATCTAACTGTTCTTAGTTACAAAGCAACTCATGGACCTTGAAAGTACTGAAACTCACTCCCCCACTTACTGATTCACAGATGCATGGTTCGCTTATCTGAACCCTTGTGGTTGTATCTTTAACAAAGCAAGTCTGATTAAGTCCAAACTATCCTTACTCTACAAATTATTCTGCTGGATCATTAAAGTCCACCAGGAATTTCCACTTCTATGATTTTTTTTTTCTTTTTGAAAAACTGAAAAACTGCATGAACAATATGGCCAACAATAATCAATGAGGTAGAATATGGGCATGGGCTAATGCAAAACCATAACACTTCCCTGGCTTTTCTTCCCCTATCAGTGAAAAACTTGTCATCAAGCAACTCTGCAACAATATGCCATGTTTTTCTGTCTGGAACACCAGACAGAAATTTTTGTCTCCTAGTCTGATGAGTTGAGTTTCATACAATTTGTCCACAAACTCAAAATGTAAAATTCATTTGTGGATGGTGTATGTGTTTGGCCTGTGCACTAACATTACATTGCTAACATTTGGCTTAAAAGTCATTAGGAGTTGAATGGAATGGTTAATGAATGGTACGACCAATACCGTCTCGGTAAAATATATAAATCTAAATACTGCCAAGTCCTCTCCCTACTCACAAGGCAAACTGGATTTCAAGTTTTGAGTGTGAAGGTTGCTGAGAAAGTGGACAACGTAATTTGTCAGAGAAAAAATGAACATTGCCTCACAAATTCACGGTATTCCATGGGCCCATGTCACCCAAAGATGACCTCTTTGACCCTAGTCTTTGAAATGTCTTGTTGAGAACATGACCCAAGAATTTGTCCGAAGGCACTGACTGATAACATACTGTACATGAAGAGAGGAATTTCACATTCTCTGTGTCATGTCTACCCCCCCGAGGTTTTTCGGTTTAACACTTCCTGTGTGTCCGCACTCCCACCTGGAGAACCTCTGTTCATTTACAGTACCATGAGGAACGTGCCTTGACCCGCTGGAGGGAGGGGCGCTGCAAACGCACTTTGGGCCACAATGTACTGACCTCCCTCTGCAGACCTGGCCTTTCCATGGCAGATGAGGGTTCGAACTGGTTCATATCATCATCACTCGCCTGAACAGATTAGAAACACATTTTTCCTAGCACGAGTTGTAAATGCTTTTTTCTTGGTGCATTCTTCATCTGTGGTTATTTAGTTTGCTGGGGGCCTGTTGTAACCGCAAAATGCTTTTCGTGCTCAGCTTCATCCTCTTTTATCTACAGATGTGTTCCTTAGTGTTTGTAAATGAGTCATTTTCTTTTTCATGGAGTAGAGAAAATCTGCAAATAATAATGGTTTACATACCAGCCCAAAACAGAGCCAAAATGCAAATTGCTTAGTGGGGTCTGTTAAATACTATGGTGTATCTTCATTAAAGCTTCAAAGCTGGAATCCCAGTCATTTGGCCCCCAACCAAAGTTTGTCACACACCACATAGTATGCAAGCAAATTTCTGGAACAACCCCCCTTTATCGTACCCCCCGCTTTACTTCCCGGTTTGCTTTTCCACAAGCAAGAGGAAAGACGTCAACATATGAATTCTATTCAGCATGCCATCCATTATTCCATACCCCTCGTTCATACTGTTTCACTTTAGAAAGCACGCAATTTGCATAAGTTCTAGTAAATATGAGGCATACTTGCACAAAACTGACCTGACAGTTCTCAATTCATCACGTTCTTTCAATGAAGGTTTGCTTATTGCAATGGAAAATAACATGCCTTAGACTGTACGCACACTGGGGAATGCAGTATCTTTCAGTTTCAGTCTAAGCTGACACACTGTGAAGAAGCTTTGCAGAGGACCTCCTCAGCAGGGTGGAATACAATAAACTCACACACACACCCACGCAAACACAAAAAGGCATGAAGGTCCTCAATGACATCTGGAAACACTAAGCTAATAAATTTAGCTAAACTTATGGCACTGTTTCTATATTTGAAACACTCTTGAAACCATGACAGGATGTTTGAAAAATCATGCTGAGAGAATGCTCTCCCGCCTTATCCCTCAGCACCAGAGAAAGGTCAAAGGCTATTACGAGAGTTAGATTTCATATCAAGAAAATTTTTACCCCAAAATGCTACTAAACAATAATGCGTCCTATCCAATTTTGTACCTAAATAACCGTGGGGAAAGGACATTTAACACCGTTTGGCTTTGTAGTGGACTATGCTCTGCAATATGACACATGACTGCTGGTCTCTGTGTAATAACTTGCAGCAAGGCAGCCATGATGGCCACCAACAGACTCAGTGCGTTACACAAGAGCCCTGAATGTCCTTCAAACCACCCCGCTCAAGATACGTCTGTTTGGCGCTGAAATAATAGCCTGTGTCATGTCCTTAATTGCCTTATAAATACAACTGCATAAACAAAAACTATGGTTCAATATTATCCCCTTGATAATGTCCAGAGACCCTAAGACCTAAGCTCTAGTTGAAACAGTCTTACAAAATTAATGCATTCTGTATCTGCATGTGCAAACTTTAGTAAAATGCCAAGCTAGGACAAGATAAACTAAAGGATTAATGGTGAAATCACAAATCTGCAGACGTAACTATGTCAATTACTTAATCATTTTCAACCAAACATCTGCCATGAGGAAAAAACATCAAACATCATGAGGAATTCTGAAGTTGCAATTCTACTGTCTTCATCCATCTTGGTTTACACATATCTGACCCAGATTATGCAACATGTTGACTGCCTATTAGCCGTCTGCTGGCCCCTTCACCTGGTGTTCTGCTCTGATTGAGAACATTTGGCTCCTGGATGAAAGACTACGCTATGAAATACCTCTAGTTACAGTTCAGTGCGTGACATCTCTGACCCTAAAGGTCTTCCACTAAACAGAGCAGGAGAAACAGCTTCGCTGATGGACCAGAGCGCCTCAGCTGTCTGCCAAATTTACCAGTGCACTTTTGCTGAACCCTAAGGACCTTCACACAGCACCGCTGAGGCTTTTGACACGTTGGGTATAGGCTTGGGTGGTATCAAGGTATTACAGTATACCAGGGTATTTAGAAATCCCTAAGATTCGATTTTCAACACCGTCAAAATACAGATGCTCCTCTTTCTATTAAACCGATACAGAGACGCTGTATTGAGGTGATGTATTGCGGTGCACAGCATGCACCATCAGAGGTCAGCCTCTCCCGGTGGAACAGGCATTTGAGCTGAGAAAGATGCCGTCTGCGAGTGGTAGTGATAACGTTACAGGACGAGCAAAAAAGAAAAATGCCTCTGCCTCTGTTTAGGAGTTTTCTGGGTTGAGTGCCAGTGTTTGCCACATATAACTTTATGTTAACATGATTTCTTTCAAAAGTGGTTTATTAGCCAGAGGATTTTATTCAACTGCTAGTCTGCCACCTCAACACGCACATTGTCTCCATGCAGCCCACTAATGTGTCAGTATCTGCTGCGGCAAAAAGCACCAGGTCCTCCAGCAAAGTATGCTGAATCTATGGAAGAAGGGCACTTATTTCCTATCTATCCATTATTCTATGGGCCTTAAGAATTGAAATCCAACAGGACTTGTCCGACTATACAAATAGCATATTACACACACAGCACTGTCAGACAGTGTCATATATGCTGCAATGAAGTTTTAGCACCAGCAGCTTAGTTTTGACCATTTCTTTTTTAGGTAAATATGTCATATACTATATACCCCGGTGAAATGTCAGGAAGGTATGAAGTTATGAAAATTCCAAACTATCCTTACTCTACAATTATGCTGGTTGACTTACAGACAGTGACATCAAAATCAAGGTCTTTGGCCCTGTGAGGCAGGTTCTCTGCCAGAACTTCCTGTTATTTGATTTATAAACTGGCAATCCTTATCCTACACTCATGGCAGCTAAGTTACAACAGCCAGTTAAAGCACAGCTTATTAGTGAAGCATAAACGTAACTCATGACTGCCCTGAGCCAAACCTCTATATACTGCATTGTCTTCACTCCAGACAAAATACATTCCAATACTGGCAATAAATATATTTTTTACATGTAATCCAAAGGGCAGTGCTGAAGAGAAAAATAAAAAAAAAGAAATACTACAAAAGTGAGACACATGAGTAGCAAGGAAAGTAATGTCATATGTGAAAACACTGAATGGACGTAAGCAACAGCTTTAATGTTGCACTGAAAGTAGCTTGATTAAAAGCAGTATGTGCTGACTACCACTTTCATGCCTCAAGTGCTGAGTGGAATCAGTTAAAACATTCAAGTCCTCTACAGCAGTGTGTGCTGCTCGGGAGGCACCACACTCCTTGCCTGCAGGCCACAAGCTTCCCCTTCAAATCATTAAAATTATATCTGAGGCATATGAGTGAACAAATAAATGAGAAGTTGCGCAGACGCTATTAGCTGATGCTGGTCAGATATCAGCAGCATGGCGCTGTTTAGTGATTCTGTTGCTCTGGAGATTTATAAACAGTTTTCTCTCAATCCTGATAAGCAAATATTTGCCCGTCCGTTGCTCTGGACTGGTAACAGACCCCCTGTCACGCACCCCAAGCTGAGAGAGGCAACTCTTTTCTAACATTCCTACAGAGGAAAATGAAGACAACCAACAGCGAGAAACAGAGCTGGACGCACTGTAGACAGGAATCAGAGGATGGAGGTTTACCAATTAGCGAGAGCGGAAGAGGTTGAAACAAACTTTTGAGTAAACAATCATTATGAATTGAGTTGAGACAGGAAATGCCGATATCTGCTCCGCATGCTCCAAAGGACAAACATGTGTCTTGAAAACATGAGAACTCTCTAAGGGTCCAATCTGTCATTTTGTGACAAAGAAAATGCCAGACTGCTTTTTATAGCCAAAACATTTTTTTTTTCTTGTATTACAGTATTCCACGCAGAAGGCAGAATTCTCAACTATCAACAACAGTTGAGATCAGGAAGTTGGTAATGAGTCGGGGCAGAGGGACAAGGCCACACGCTAACCAGAAAAACACTGTACAACCTGCGTGTACAACACATTAACTTCTACATGCTCCAGAGGTGTTGTCAGACCTCTTGTTATGAACTATTAACTTGTGATGATTGGAGAGAATGCTGCTCGAACGGCCCATTTTCCGCTGCAGACAACAGGGCCGCTAGACCGAGACGGACTTCAGAGGAACTGCGGATGATCCGGCCTTTTAGACACGGCAGGCATTTGTACATCCAGTTTCACAACCAAGCCATTTCTGTTAGTCATCAAATCAATCAAAATGATGGAGGCCAATTTTTTTGATCAATAAAAAAAATAAGTATTGACACATTTTGTTTATCAATAAAAACTTGCCATATGATGATAGTTCATTTTAGTACACTACTTAAGAAACATACATCTTCATAAATCAAATTATTACCTTACCTTCACTGTTGACAGCATATTATATTTTACTTTTTTCTTTATTTTTTTCTATGAGTCTTTTTTTAATCTTGTACATTTGTATTATAAACCCTTCTGCCACTTCTGACTATATTACAGTATAGTAGTATACTATTATATTACTGTATACTGCATGCAACTCTACTAAATGAAACACTACCTGAAGAGGTTTGTATTCTCATTCCAAAGCCTTATGTAAGATGCACGCAGGCCTATGAAAGTAACTCAATTTGGCAGCAGTTTAGCATGGACAAAAATGTTAGTTGTTCAACTTTAGCCAGCGATCCCACTGACAAATTATAGCAGAACCACGACATTTCCACAGGCCGAGTTTTATTGCATTTCATTTCATTTGTCTCCCTCACTGCACATTCCCTCGGCGCGGGTTCAGAGCACGACGAGAGCTCTTCACAAGCTTTGTGAATTTAACACGGGCGTCTGAAGATACACAGTTCAACATGAATTATGCTTCACCTGGGGGTTTCTACAGCAACGTGGCTCTTACACACTGCTAAGCAAAACTCTGAAACTTCAACAGAGATGCGTATTATTTTATTTAAACGTAGGTGGAATCTTTATTTGACTGTTTGGGTGTGTGTGTGTGTGTGTGTGTGTGTGTGTTTGGATAGACACTACTTAGACAATACTTTGCTAATGTAGACGTGTTGTCAAATGCACGTGACTGACAGGCTCAGTACTAAAGTCGAACCCTAACTTGGAGCACAGTGTTAAGCTAACACCAACAATAATGGAGGACCTCAAATAAGTGAGCAGACCGGTTTCCCTGGCTGGCGCTAGCTAGAGGCAGCTAGCTAACTAGCTAGCATGTTTAACCACACAATTTAGCTTTGCCCCTCAACAAGCTCGGTGTCTCCTAACAGGAAAAAGCTTCCTCAGAAAAAAAATAAACTCCAGGACATTTCTTCCAATAATAAAACACATTAAACATAAACAAGCAGACAGTTACTTATCTAACAGTTCGTGTGAGGGAATCGTAACCGATTTTCTTGCACCTTAACCTTTATTTCTTTGGTAGGCTAAACTTTAACCGAGCTAACGAGTGAATTCAGTCCAAAAAAATGCTTTACATGACTAAGGAACACAGTTGGAGTCGGTGAAGTTGTTATAGGAGGCATTGAGCTCGTACTCACCATCTCCACCCCCTGAGGAAAGGCTGTCCCCTCCCAGTCCTTCTTGGGGAAACGCTGAATGATCTTGCCACATCCCTCTCCTGAACCTGGGAGTGAAAAGAGACGAGCACCTGTCAGTAAGTTCACATGAACAGCATCATGACCACGGCACAAGTACAGGGTTGATACATTTGGTGCAAATATCATCAATCTAAACTTAAGCCATTTACTAACCTAAACCAAATCGTCTTCGTCCACTGTCCCTTCTAATAAAGCCGAAATGCCCAATAAATAATGTTAAAGAAACACCTCTGTTCAGAGATGCGACCATAATAGCCACTAACAATCAAAAAACAGGCTTCCACAAGGTCTCTGCACCAAACAGATGTCCTGTGTCTCGAGTAAAGCAGTGGTCAAGTTGCACTGTATTCACAAAGGCTTAAGTTACAACCTAGACTCAGCGTTCCTGATTGCTATTCAGCACTAATCATTTGTCTTCCCGACTTCTCCTGACACAGATAATGGATGGGGACACAGTGGGGAATACAAGTCATAGGTCTGATCAGATCTCCAGACTTTCCAATTGGCGGAGTTCATTTCATTCCATGTCAAGTCAAATCTATTAGGCATGTTTAACAAACAGCTCTATCACCAAAGTGCATCACAGAATATGCAAGACGGAAGACAAACAGATCCAAAAAGGCGATAATACAATAAAGATTAATAAAAATGAAATGGAAAAAGTACATCGCAAACTCTAAAAGGAATTCCATGCATTCCTGCAGGCAATTAATTAAGACTAATAGAAAGGTCACTATCGTCACCCCACAGTTACAAAACTCTTCACACTTTCAATCTGGTGCTGGAGCCCTCCTCTGCTAGAGACTTCTTGTTTTTTAAACACCAAGAAGGCTGGGCGCCAAATAAAAAAAAAAAGAGTTTATCCATTCTGAGTGCAGATCCAAATATCTTGTTTTTGATTTATAAGGCTGTCGGTGTTTTTTCAACCCTTTATTCTGGGGTTTGTCACAACCACATGGAGCATGGATGAACAGCTTGCACTTCAAATGGTAAACAATGAGTTATTTCTATCATGGGCCAGCTGGTGGCACTAGAGGGAAGGTCATGGGGTCACCAAAATTGCCAGGTTTCATCCTGCGGGTAATACGAAAGTTGTCACCAAATTTCATGGCAGTGTACCTGATAGGTAAAAAGGTAGCACACACGCAAACACACACTGACATGAGAAGTAAACATCCAGAGAGGCTTGCAAAGATGAGGCAAAAATGGATCTCCAGATCAGGAATCAGTCACGGCCAATGAAGAGGTTAGAGGGTTGGATTAATGCAATATGTTTCACGAGGAATGTGGGCAAAGATTAAGTGTGAAACCCAAGCCGCTAACACAAAGCAGATTCCAGAGGTGAGGAGGTCATCATCACGGTCCGATAAGCATTAAGAGGAAAAAGTTAGTCAGTTCAATTCAAACCGAAAGCCGTGACACACAGCACAGACCCATCTCACAGGGCTCTACACTGCAACCTCAACTGAAATTGTGCAATTCGGATACAAAAGTATGGCTGCAAATTGTGTGAGTGTCAAATCAAATCAAATTCCCCTTCCTGAGGCTTCTTATGACAGTGCGTTTCATAAGCTCTGGCTGTCAGACAGGTAGTTGGCTCGTTTAGATCAAGCTACTTTGGTGTCGAAACTTTCATTTGTAAAGGATTGGATGACTATAATGATGGTAAGAGCCTCATAGTCATGCTTCAGACAGACCTACATTAACAACTGGCTTTGTGCAGTGCTCATGAGAAGTGTGAATTGGAAAGACTTTAAATTTCCTTCTTCCCACTTCAGAGTGTTCAAGAGGTTGAGGTCAGAGCAAAATGGACACACAACTGACATCTGCACTGGAAGTGACCTTAAACATGACATTTTAAAAAATTAATGACTGCAAATAATTGCCTCATATTATAATGTTAGGCTAGATAGGGGACATTATTCAGGACACACTGACTTCGGGTATGTCTGTGAGTCTGTGTTAAGGAAGAGAAAGGTTATGTTTATTTGGGCCCTTTTCCATTACATGGTATCTATTCCACTCACCTCAGCTCTACTTGCTTATTTTGCTGTTCCATTGGACAAAGGTTTGGGATAGTATCTAGCACTGGATACTATTTTTGGAACGATAAGTCAGAGAGAAAGTGAACAGCGAAGCCCTGCTAGTCGCTGCTTACAACCAGGAAATATCACAGCGAGACTTGCGAAACGTGTGTTATAGTTGATAATCTATCCTCGTAAAAAAAAAAAAAAAAAAAGTTAGTGAATATGTTAGTTACAGTAATGCTGTCCATTTGAGGCAGCCACTTTGAGCTGGTCTTGTCCACTTTTTTAAACATAAAACAACCGTGTGGGGCTTTGATAAAGGAGGAGGGGAAACAGGTCAACACTATTAGAAACGATCAACGGGGCTTCACCATGAGGAGGCGCTATGAGCAATGAAAAATGAAATCCTGAGAAGTAACTGGGACCAAAGCAACTAGAGCAGATACTGTGTAATGGAAAAGTGCCCATACATCCCATTCATGTGGTGTTGGGTTTATTGTATATTCCAGTTTCCCAGCTGGAAGTGCAAATGAATATCCTAAAAATGATCAAGTCGGGCAAGTCAGGATTGTAGATGTAACACATATTTCTACATGGCTGCCCACAGTACTAAATTTTCTGTGAACAATAAGAAATTTGACATGATAATACCTCAGTAAGCCACAACTAAAAATGAAAACAATAAAGCGATGTTTGATATATATCGCCCTGAATGCTTTGCTTTCTGCTGTGGTTGCTTTTTTTAAAACGGTGAAAAACCCACACTTGTTGGCTAAAGCTAGCCTTGTTGTCCGACGCACATGAGTGATGAGGACATGAGTGCAGCATTAATCGGAGCACTGAGGAAACCCCAAGTCGACCAGGAATTATGAGTTGGAGGGCTGTTGTGGATTTGTGGATTTTTCCTCCTCAGATGTCAGAAATTTCCAAGTTCCCACTTCCCATGAATGCAGCATTAGCACTGTGCAGATGCAAAAGGGAGAATTGCTCCAGGTCGTTGTCAGAATACACACCCATGTACGCAATGACATTATAATGCACTATAATAACACAGTGGTTGCAATTTATCTATTAATTATTTAACATTTTTTAGAAGGTAGTCCTGATATGATGTCTAATTTCAAAGCACGTGAAACAGATGCATTTATCGTTTTTGTGGTACATGTATTAGTGCATGTATTCTGCTTGGACACTATGTACCGATGCTCAACATCACAAGTCAATATTAAACTGGAAAGTAAGCCCAAGTGCTTTTGAGGTAAACACAACTAAAGTACTGCTGTGTATTTACAATGGAGTCAAGCTGTCAGAATGCATAAGCTCGGTCATTTAAAACAATAGCCTTGCATCAAACCCTTCTATTGATCTATCGATTTATTCATTTGTTTTCAATTTGCGTGGGTACTCAATGTTCTTGAACGGAAAAAAACGACATGGGGTAATCATTTACAGCCTTTTTTCATTGGGTAATGGATCTCCTTGAATTTTAGCACTAGGAGCACCAGTGTTAAGGTAAATTACAAAAAAAAAACCACCCAAAAACAACATCTGATCATCAGTATCTGAATACAAATGTGGTCCTGCTGAGCAAAAGTTATACAACACAGTCAGCGCTGAGAGAAGCAGCTGGACGCTGATCGATAGCAGGTGTTACAAGCCTCACCTTCAGCCACACAGATTCGTGAGGCTGACCACTGCAAGCCTAAACAGTGAAATAACTCCCTCTGAGACTTCCCACGAGGCCACATGCAATCGGGTCTTGCAAAACTTTGAAAATTAAATTGCATGTAATAATTCATGTCAACATCATGCAATTAGTAATAACATAAAAAACAACATATTTCGGGGTTGATATATGGCCAGAGCATTTTACACAACAATCTTGAGAGCTCATAAATAGAAATTAAATCTAATTAAGACACAAAAATTCCTTTATTCAGCATGCCAAAAACAGCATTTTGAGGACTGTTTCTAAATATGCCGTTTGTCACACTGTATTGTCTAACCTCATGACTTCACCTAAATGCTATTTTAAACTCTTAGTCACTCTTATGACAGTTGAGAAAAGATTCTGTTCACCAGCCAAGGGGGAATATGGTTGCATATCAAGAATCAGAGACAGAAATTGAACACACGTGGCCCATTATATGGGGCCCATTTGACTAATATGCTTAAATAGACAGATATGTCATTGTTGATTTTGTTTGTACAGTGGACCAAGGCCTAAATTCCTTGACTCTGAACATGCTGGCCTACACCTTTGAAGAAGAGTCACACACACATTTTACTGCTGATATACTCAAGGCACAGTCACCTTTCCTGACTCTGACGGCTTCTATTACCTGCAAACATACAGCAGAGGCCAACTTGTTTGTGCTCAACTTGAAAACCTGGAACGACAGAAGATTTTGGGAAACCACTGGCTTGTACTAGAGCATGTCAAATTGCTGTGCTGGTCAGGGATTTGAAAACTTGGCCACTCAAGTCTTATCCGCTAAGCCTCAGAGGAAAATAACAATGGTATCCACTTTTTTGGGTCAATTCTTCTGACACATGTCTACACTTAAAAATATATAGCCATTATATATACACTGTCAACAATTTGCAACAAATTCTCTTGTTATGCTGTCACCTTATCTCAGAAGTTATAAAAAATGAGGAAATGCTATCTAACTGAAAGCTGTTGGCTTGATGCCTAATATGCAGAACACAAACCAGGCTACTTTGTTCCTTCTGAGAGATTCAGTTTCTAATCAACACGGAAAAAAGTTACAGGTATGATTTAGGGATTCGTTATCTGATGCATCATTTATTATGAAGTCTATCTCTGTCAACGTACACCAATGCCAATATGATATATCTATGATAGGCCAATATCAGCCAATTATATTGCCTGACCGATATATTGGTCAGGCACTCTTTGAGACCATTTTGGATATATATGTTTTTGTATAGAAGGGCTCTAGTTCTGTCTGCATTTAATGGCAAGTTGAGTCTACAAAGATGGGTGAAATATTCAGTGACAACGTGGATGTAAGCTTTCACGTCACGGACTAATGGCCTGTGAAGCAGAATGTCAGTTTGGCCAGGAGGTCAGGAACCAAGCACAAGGGAGACAGAATTACTTTTGACAATCAGCAGAAATAACTCCTACACCTTATCATCATGAAGCAACTCTCTGCGGAGCGCTGCAGCCCTCCGGCCTTGAGTAGCTCAAGCTCGCTGTCAGCAACTCCTTGAAACCGAGACCTCTGTCAGAGAAAGAGCAAAATCAATCTTGATGAGGCTCGTGGGCCTGTGCGTGGGGATGTGGCTTGTGTGTGTTTATTGGATGGGACCTATGTGTGTTTTAGTTTATACAGAGGTGAGCCAGCTGCTGGTTACGTGGTGCAAATGTTCACCTGCAGCAGTAGTGGAGGAACAGCGTCTGGGGACAGCACTAGGTGAACACCAGTCTGTCTCACTCTTGCATATCTTCAGCTCTTTACAGCTCCTCTAATTGAAATCACATGCGTTGAGTATTCCCAAGTTCTGATTTTCACCCAAGGATGAAAATAAATGACAGGATTCCTCACATTCCATGAGGCTGCACTGTGTATTAAAACAAGCCACACTTTCAAATACTATCCCCCTGATAATAATAAAGAGCCCCATCGGCCAGGATAATAGAACCCAGGCCTGAAAGGGAGCATGCTAATTTGAACATCCGCCGGCAAAGATCCAAAATACCAAAAACACTGTATTCCACCCTTTTTTCCACGTTGAGCAAATACATGGAAATAAAATAGGTCAAATAATCAGAGAATTTCAATGAGGTGGGGTGCGAATTCACACCACAAACAGAACTTAACTAACCACTAAATTTCATGAACAAAAGTAAACAGGCGAACTTCCTAAAAGCCAAAAGCAGGGGATCTAGTTTATCAACACCATGTGTTAGGTAGATTAGAAGGGCTTACAATTTATCAGTTAAAAAAAAAAAAAAAAAAGAAGTTATAAAACTTACAAGCACAAAACAGATGTCCAACCTACAAAACCAAACCATAAACAAAACCATTAAGCAATAGAGTTTGGCCGGCATTTTACCTTGTATTTAGAGCAGATCTCCTCGATTTTAAATTACTGTACAACAGTGTACGCAACGTGTTTACTATTTAGGGTTACTGCCAACCTGTGGTGCCAGTGCTGCTTTTTATTTACTCAGTTTTTTAATTTATGAAACCAAGGTTAATAACAGACAGATTAAAATAACTACTTTCCATACACCTCTTTCATTTGTAAATATATACAAATATTGTGTGGTTATTTTTGAAAGTTTTTAAAGCACAAGGGCCTCTACTGCTGAGGCTGCGGTAACTGGGCCCTCATTACCATCAGCAAATCACCAATGATAGAAAAATCAAAATGGATTGAGTAAAAAAATACAATAACCTGTCATTTCACAGGGACAGTATTATGTGTTATGAATAACATGCCATACATGTGGTGAGAAAAATCTTTTCCATAAAGAGAAGAAAGCCTTTACTGTACTTACAAGAGATTTGATAATTGGAAAAAGCGCCCCAAAAATTGTACTCATGAGGAATCTCTTTGTCATTCAAAGGCCAGGGTAAAACATGTCTCTTTCATGTGTTGGTAAGTGTGTCTGTGACATCGTCAGATAAGAAAGTCAAAGACTTTTACTTGGCTTGAGATACTTCAGCTATTGCCACGTGCAGTTACTAGCCAGACAAATCAGGCTTTTCAAGGACAAAGATATTGACCTAAAATTTTTACAACTTGGCTCTGGATTAGAGGGATGGGGGATGACTCATTTGTAGGGTGACTCAAAAGAAAATATAAACCGAGGATTCTATCACAGAACATGCAAAATGATGTGGTAAAAATATCCGCCTTTGATATTCCAAAACAAATTAACAGGACAGCTGACACATCTCAACACAAGCAAACGAGCATCTGTCTCAGGTAGCTGGATAAAGACTTGGAAGGTGCGAAAGACTTTCTCGGCTCCTCTGAGGTTCAGTTTTCACACTCAGTGATGCATTAAGGTTTGGTGTGTCCAAGTCTGCTTCTAAAGCCAAATGCCACAATGAGGCACCAAATTAAAGGTAGTACCTCTTATTTGAAAGACGATGTCAAAGAAATTGATGGTGTTGCAATGCCTGTAAACTCAGGCCATGGTTGCACTTGTCTTTTCTTTTTTTTTTTAACATTATTTTTTGAAATTTTGACAGCCACAGCAGAGAGAGAAAGGAAAGGTGGGGAGAAAGAGAGGGGGTGACATGCAGCAAATAGCCTGAGGTCAGATTCAAACCCGGGACGCCGCGATCAGGACTCAGCCTTCACAAGTGGTACATGCTCTTACCGGTGAGCTAACCAGGGTGTCCCGCACTTGTCTTTTCAATGCAACGTCTGTCATCCGATCCTGCCAGGGCACATGAACTGTCAAGTCTGCAAGCTCAGAGAGCACATTTTGCTGCCATTTGGATCCGATCAGCCAGACCACATGCCAGGTTGGTCTGGCTCACGTTGAGTTCAGATCTCAGTGAGGTGTGGACAGCATGTGGACACAATCCGGACAATTTATAAAGGCATATAGTGGAATATATCTGCATGGCAATATGTCCAATCAGGTAGGTCACACTGAAATGTCAATTCTGGACACACATATGCGGAACCAGCTGAGTTCTGATCTGGCATATCTGATGACAAAAGTCACATTGAAAAGACAAGGGTAACCACAGCCTTAGATTCCAGACAAGTGCAACCACAGCTTTAGATCCCAGGATGCTCTTGAGACAGGAAAGCAGTGCGGGGATACTGTCAGTATAGTGAAAATTTTCATCAAAGTGATGAGAGGGTCACCAGGTCACCGGCATTTAAGTATTTCTCAAAAACGAATGCAGTTTAATACACAACAAGACAGATACATCAGAAAAAAACGAACTTAGAAATAAAAACTTGAGCACCGACAACCTCCTTCATTCTGCAATTTGTGGCAGAGTTAATGGGGCCAGCGGAGGAGGTGAACGCGTCCGTTGAAAGCCTCAAGCTATCTTTGGCCGATGTAAAAAACAAACATTGATGTTCTGCCCTCCACCCTAACCAGAAACACACTTCTGACACACACTTCAAATAACTTTACGGGGGAGCAGTGAGCGCTGTATCAGAGGCAGCTGTCAGTGACCCAACCACTGCGGCGTTTGCTTGAAGGACTGAAGCATTTTCAGAAAACGGACCTCAGTATCACTGATTAGATCAAGTTACACCAAGTGTCAAGGAAGCCGGTTCTCTTCAAAGTGCTACCAGAAAATGAAAAAAAAATGGGAATTGTGATGATAGTGAAGAAGTGAAAGTAGGCCGAACCTCCTCCAAAGAACCAAAAGTACCTGGCTTGGGCCGTGGCCCTCGGCAAGCTAAAACATCAACTCTGTCTCCACACGGGGCATCAGAACTATGTTCAAATGGAATCCAGGTCTTCAAGAGCTACTAAGAAAGCCACAGAAACTTGAGGCCGTAACAGCCAGCAGGCACAGCTGACGAGGAGCTTCGTTTCAGGTGCCATTTTAATTTGCGTGCTTGTTCAGATAGCCCGCAATAAGCATCTGGAGTCTATATTTTTTGCCGTCCACTGCTGGAAGCCGTGGAAAAGCACAACCAAGCACAAAAAATATGCCCTATATTGTATTTTATCAACACTGTAGGTTGTGTATCCTTTTAATAAAATTTATCCTATACTAAACTAAGTCATGAGTTAAGTCCATTGTGTTCATGCATAGCCAAACTGATAGGAACAATTTAACTTTGACTTACTATAGAAACAAATAATGCCCGCACCTAAAATGAAATGTTAAGCTGAATTCAGGGCTGGCCGATATGGACAAAATCAAATACTTTGATGTTGATATTGTGATGATATTGTGGGGCTGACTGTTGGTCTTTTCAAAAAATGTTTACACAGGAGATTTTTGATAAACAATCATTACTGATGTGAATATGATGAAGCAAATAACAGAGTAACTTGAACAAACTAATAAGAAAAGAAAATTGCATCCCTTAACTGTTGTGAACATAAATGCCGCATCACCATATGACGATGTCCAAAATCCAAGGCGATATCAAGTCTCATATCATCATATCTATATAATATCGATATATTGGCCAGTTCTATTGCATACACATTTACCATCAGTTTAAGCCATTAGCACCCCCTGGTGGCCCATTCCTTTTCTGCATAGCTAGCTAATGCTGTACTTTGTGTACCTGTAAGAGACTGTTTTGAAATTCAGTGGTTGTTTTGTTAAGATGTAGCCTGGACTGCCAAATCCACAGCAGCAGAAAACCTTCAAGCTTCTACTGGGACTATCCTAAGATGATCAGTGACCAGGCTGATGCTGGGGTGTATACATGCTCTTATCCATGTCTTGCTAAATATTTTACCAAACACTAGTCACCTCTTTCCTCTACTCGGATCATGTGCTATGCCAAGACTGTGATTGAGTTCAACGCTATGGCTGCCTCCTCTTCAAGTCCAAGCTTTCCATCACAGACACATTTTGGATCAAGCAAAAAGGCAACATTCATACAGTATACGCATCAAATTTTTGGTTTATGCAGTTCAAAACCTTTTCTTCTGCTTTATAGGCAGAGACTGCTAATGTAACAGTGATCTTATGTAACCTCTTCCTTTGCAGCATTTCAAAAGAACCAGGTGGCTGTTTCTTGAAGAGATTATTTACCATCAGATAAACTATTTACATACTCATTAACACACCCCATTTGGTTTTATAGTGCAGTTTGATGTTTTTGTAATTTCTTTAGTTTGTTTGATATTTTTCTTGAGCTTACGTTGGGTACCTTGTTTACCTTTGCAAAATTGTACCTGAGGCTCAAGTAAGTAAATGAGTCAAAAGCATATTCATTAAAACTTTTCTCATTTTATTCTAACATCTTCACCAATTGCTAGGGATGCGGCAGTGCGGCATTGGTGCCAATCCAGACGTTATTCATTGATCATGTTGGACCAACGTTACTGATCCACACACCGTTATGAGATAGATGCACACACAATGCTACCTGTAATATTTCCAGAATATTGTATTTAATCTACTGTAGTGGTCGTTACTGTGAGTGAAATTACTGTTGGTTGATAAAGTATTGCTGTGCACTTCACTTGTTCAAGTTTTTCAAAACATTAAAAGGAGCTTCCATTGCAATTTGCACTCCTACAACTGCTTGTGTGTGAAGCCTGCTTAACCTACAGTTCAAATGAACTTTGCTTTGGAATACATTTAAATTGAATGCACTTTTGTATATTTTTACTCTTTTAGCAAGAACTTTTGTGTGGTTTACTACAGCCTCATGTAACCTTGCCCATAATACCAAGAGAAACAGAAATAAGAACAATAATAATAATAACAACAACATTATTCTCATTACTACCATCGTCATCATCATCATCATCAAGAAAAAAAGCACTGGTATCAGATCCGTGTCGGCTGATGCCCAAAGTCCAAGTATCGGAATTACATCAGAACAGAAAAAAGTGGATCGGTGCCTCCCTAGCAACTACTGGAACAAATCCATTTTTTATCGGTTAGTCACATAATAAAAGTTGTGAAATTTTGTAAAATGAAAACGTTTTAATTAAAAATCAGTAACAACGTTCCCTTCTTTAGCAACCCTAGATAGAACCATCATTACGTCTGTAGCAAAGGACACACACACACACACGCACACACACAAGTGACTTAAGCAATTTTAAGACACAAGACAAATGTGTGCTGCGGGAGTGATGAACAAATATTTGCTCTCATACAAAGTAAAGCCAGAATTGAGCCCAAAAGACAAAAAGGGAGATTGACTAGGCCTAATAGTTTATTACTCTGTTGCGTGATTTAGCATAGTCTCAACAACCAGTGAAAAACAACCAAAAGAAATGTTGTTAGTCTTTCTTGATTAGAGCAGATGTTTCTCCTCTTGGAAAAAAGCTTCATCAATCTTCCTGACTTATCTTATTGCAGCCCCGTTCTATAAATCAGCCAAATGCTTATTTTACCATGTATGGGAGGGCCCCCAATGAACATTTTGTCGCCAGCTTACGTCATATCCACGTCAGCCCCTACCCTGCTTCTGGCCCAGTTCTCCAGACAGGTGAACCGGTTCAAGAAATTGCTCTGACTTCCCCCTCATTCCACCATCGAGCCCCTGCTTCAGCATGCTTGAACCCATTCAAAAGAGGGAGACCTAGTTATATCTCAGGGCTGTATCAAAGGTAAGCTGATCACAGTTCCAAAAACCTGTCAAACACTTTTCCACAACCTCCATCCTGCAGCCGGAGTGGACTGTGTGTTCGGTGCGGATGATATGCAAAAGAACAGGCTACGGCATTGTTTGCATGGCAAAAGGGTATCAGAGATTAGCAAATTGGTGATGTCATGAAGATCCGATTCCAGGAAGCATTCCGGCCTCCGAAGACAGCTGCAGAGCAGGAAAAATATTTGGAAGGATAGACATTGCTTAAGGGTCATGCCCAAGTTAAAAAGCTGGAGGAAAAGAAAAACAATCACCAAGACGCAGGCAAGGAGCATTTGAGCTTCAAAAAATTAAGCAACTGAATAGAGGGGTTATTATAGTTTCTTCAGCTGCTGCTTTGCTTGTGACTGGAAGTTCACAGCATTTAACCTGAACCTGTGCTTGTAAACACCCAAATTTGACTTTAACTGTAAGGTGGTTAACCAATGATCAACTTAAATATTAAAGAGATAGTCCCCTCCTCCCCATTTTCAAAAATATATATATTATTTAATTTCTCCCTCATAGCTGTTCAGTAGGACAGTAGTGGTGCTATCTTCCTCTCATTGTTCCTGAGTGCTGGATACTAGCTGGATGCTCCAAATGCTAACTGTTAGCCTCCTGCCATTGAGATGAACTTCCCCCCAGCTAACATTCTGAAAAATAACTGCTTTAATCCACTCAAATGGTTAAGCAGTGATAATATATAGCGGACTTTTTAACCTGCCGAAATGGCGTAAAAAATGTTGAATCTTTTCAAATAATCCATAGTACGCAATAATCAAACAATTATCAACGGTAGGACTACTTTGTGGTGCGGTCCAAGCTCTCTCTGTTGGTCAGTTACACCAGTGGCTGGAAAAGGACAGGAGAGGAAGAAGAAGCTAACAACATGACTTGCCAGCTATCTATTAGTACTCCAGAGAAAGTTGTTATTGTAGTCCTCCAACATGCGTACATGTGTTCAGTGAGAAAACAAACGATAGAAAACAAAATCTGTTTCTGTCTCCGTGGTGGCTGCTGCTGCTCTGGCGGAGTGATACAGGAAGTCCAGGAAGTTACCGGATCTTTCTGACTGTTCATAACTGAAAAAATACAGTTTCAAACAGTGATTTGAGCAAAACTATTGTCTGTGCACACTCTGTAATCATGAGTGCATAAAATGTAAAATGTTGTTAAACCGTGTTTGAGTGAATTAGGGTGGTTATTTTAAGAATGCTAGTGGGAGGGAAGGAGGCTAACAGTTAGCATTTGGAGCATCTAGTAACAATGAGAGGACGTTAGCACCACTACCGTCCTACACAACAGCTAGGACTGGAAAGTTAAATACTATCAACCTGTTTAAAACAATCCTTTTAAACATCTTCAGAATCATAAATATGGTCAACTATAAACTGTAATTATGTCCCAAAAGTTGTGAAAATGTAAATCTATTGAACTAGTTGACAGTAGTTTCAACACTGCAGAGAAAGCTTGAGAAAACTAGATTGACATACAGTCTGATACAAAAGGTTAACAGCACGTCAGTCCAGCGTTACCTTGTCTTCCACTAGCCCAGCTGTGTGTACAGGCCGAGGGAAACTTATCAGTGCGGCTTGTATATTTTAAATCTATTTTGTGATTACAGCTGAGGAATATATAAAGCTTACCCATGTAGCTGGCTGTCTCAATCCAACAAACCTCCAAATGGACAAACAAATCATTTGGTCTTGGGTGTCGGCTATTATGGATATCCAGAGTTAAATTATATATACTTTTAGAGCATCCATTGTTATTTATAGCTAACTTAAACATGCATAATTCAGTGCTTCACTCATCTCCATCAAAAATCCTTTCTTGCTGTTGTGGACCAAAATGGCACAAAATGCTTACATCTAAAAAAGCACAAAAGGATTATTGTGTACCGTATGTACTGTACTAAGTTCTGGGAGCACTGGGGGTGTGTGCAGGCTCTGTTCCTGTTAAATCTCATATCCAGAACCACAAACAGAGTACGTCAGCACGAGATTGTGCCCTGCACTATTGCCAAAACCCAACAAAAGAAATATTAAGATGCAACAATGGAAAAAAATTATGCAAAGCCATTCACTGGCTGGTTTGACATTTCTGTGTTGGGCAAACACAAAAAATTGTAACACTGCGGGTTACTGACAACATTCAACCAAATCACACTTGCGCTGCAATGGCATTCGCTCTTTGTGGCTCAAAAGCAACAAGCAAGTTCTTTCAACAAGCGACTTTTACAGACTGAGGGAAAATTAAAGATCCACTTCTACATTTAAATGTGTTTTTCTTATGTTTATGTCCCCTAAAATGACCTTGACTATACTGACTTGGGTCTGTGCAAAGTTTGTCAGTAGAAAGGTATTTTCACAATCCTCTATTGAAGGTGGAGGTGTCTGTGCACGCCCCTAAAATCTGATTCAGACGTACCCCAGGCCAGCTGGACTCGCTACGTCACAAATCTAACAGCCAGTATTTTCAAATGGTGCAACTTTCATGAATGTTGCGTAGGGACTTCCACACTGAACAGAGCTCTAGTTATGAGCTGGTGTGCCAGCAGGCAGGGAGGGGGGTTTGAATATTCATAGATCCACACATTTTTAATGAGGGCAATGTTTAGAGCACTGTTAAGGCACTAGGGATAACAACTTTGAACTTGTAATATTGAAGAACAAAGATGATTTTTAGGGGCTTAATAAATGGTTGGAGGAGGACTGTTATCTATTTGGTGCCCAAACTGGTATGGATGAAACCAATGCATGTACATGTGGACTACTTGTTGTTTAAAGTTGTGACCAGTTTTCATCCATGTTGGCTTAAAAGTCAAAAAAATGTCTCTCCCAAGGCTCCCTATGATAGCACTCTTTGACTCAAATTGCCAGCTTCCACTATGCAAGGTCCTGTTATTCCACATCACCACTGGCCAGAGCCACAGCTACCCAAGATGAGTCCAGGATATTACAACAGAACCAATTTATCTACACTGATGTGGCTGGACAACCTCCTGTTGTCTGCTTATAGTGACTGAGTCTTCTGAAATACAGAATGAGGACAAGGAGCTTCTCTTTTTCTTGACTAAAATTGCAGGATGGGATGAAACATAATTCATTGTGCAGCCCTTGGTAATATCTATCAATCTGCCAACGGTTATTCACACTTCTTCTGATCTGTAGAGTTTAGAACAATGTCCATGTGGCGAATCATCAAATGCAAGCAGGAGAATTAATCTCCTCGTATCAGGACCACATCTTCTTGTTATTGACTCTCAACAACTTAATACCACCGACCTACCGTAAGTTTTTTTTGGTTTTGTTTTGTGGTTGTTTTTTGTTTTTCTCATCATCATCATCATCATCATCATCAACCTAAAAACGTGCATGCATGTGAATCACAAAGCTGCGATTGTGTCTTCAACATAAGGCCTTATCAGCAGATCTGGTGGGGCAGGGTAACAGCAGCCAGTGGAGTTTCCCTGCCCGGCCACTCTTAGCTATCACACCCCTGCACTCTGCAACAGAAAGGAAGGAACTCCTCCATTGTGGTCAGGATTGCCCTCACCACAAAATCTGAATCCAAACGGGAAGCTGCCAAACCTGGAACAAACAATCAATGGGGGCAGCAAATCACTGAGGTTAAAAAAAAACAAAACAAGTGAAAAGACTTTGTGGAATTGAGCAGTGCCACACCAAACCATGAGCAACGTGGGGGAAATCAAGGCAAACTGTTCATTTTCTCACAAGGTTCAGTTATTCCTGCCCTTGCCTTGGATGTTGTGCAGAACGCAGTGTGTTTAAGTCACTGTTGGTGAAAACAAAACAGGCTGCACAGCTCCATGGTTAATGATTTAGAAAGCCAACAACAACACATGGCAGCACTTCAAGATCTGGCATCCACCAAATGAAATCAACAGTTCCAGCAAAAAAGGGGAAAGCCAGCTTCTCAAGTCAATGCATCAAAATAATATTTACTTTACGGCATTAGATTTAGCCAAATGTAGTATTTACTGTAGTTATTAAGTTAGCAGATGTCTTTCAGCTTTTTGCGGGGGGAAAAAAAAACACTTTCACTTTACAATAAGTGGAAGATTACCAGGTAGAATCTTGTTCTGATTAAGAGGAGCTTAAGAGGAATATTTTGTTAAACCTTGTAATCCATTTTGCTCATCACTGACACATTGGGGTAAGATAAGATAATGCAGGTTAAGGAAAAGAGAATAATGAACTCTTTATCAAGTCTATAGCCTGTAGAGGAGGGATAATCACCACCTATCTGACACTATTTTCCTATGATTAATCAGGGAAATTTCCATGTTCTACAGCTGAGTTTGACATAATGGTTCATTCCAACACGCTGACATATATTGTTCTGCAGGGCGGCACCATTAATTTAAAAAAATCTCTCAGCTACAGCAGTGGATGTTGAAATTTCTAAATCAAAAGATGCTGCATTTTAGGGTTCCAGGCTATTTCATTCCCCCCAAAATTCTGGGCTAGAAATAAAGTTTTAGTTAAGATAAAAATCTAATCATTTCATTCAGACTGAGCAAATCCAAAAGCATCTGCTTGTCATTTTCTGATCTCCCTGTCAATTTTTAGGCCCTTCAGAGGAACCGCGCCTGCATGTTACGCAATTCGCACTTCAATCACAAAATACAGTGAGAGAAAACACAATATTATATGTTTTCAGAAACATACAGCCCAACTGTGGAGGCATTCACTGCGGAGAGGAGACAAGTTTAGCTCAAAGCCCAGCCCAGAGCCAGCAGCAGGCATGTGTGCTGCAAGTCAAACAGCTAATCACACCTACACAACTAAAAGCTAATGAAACGGATCCAGGATAGGAAAATTATGACCCCCCCCCCATCCAACCACTGCAGACCAACACATGCTTTGCAACCACTTCACGAAACCGTAGCATGATAGCCAAGAAATAATCCAATGAGGGAGTTGAGAGGGCAAGCAAAAGCAGAAGACAATCAAGATAAACCACAGAAACACCAACACAGGCTATTTCCATAGTATTTATATCCGGATGAAACAACTAAGCGAAAATAGCGGACAAAAACATGAACCTCTCCGAGGCTGAAATGCTGGTTTTGTTCTGTCTTTTTAGAGACGGTTGTTATTCGCAAAAGCACTTTCCTTGTGGGTGTGCCAGGCAAGCCGGCGCACAAAACACAAATACTCTTTGAGAAGTCACAACAGAAAGCCAATTCATCAAAGCTATGGGATACAAAACTTGATACAGAAACTATTCTATTAAAATAACAACTAAAGTAAAGCTTAAGAGGCATTTCTGGATTAGGAACAATCATGTTAATTCAGTGTACTCCGTATCTGACAGTCATTTGGGTCATGCAACTTTATAATAGACGCTGATTGCAAAATCGCCCCAAATTGAACGCTTGCGATCATGTATCTCTAGAAATGCGCACCTAATGTGACATAAAGACATTAGATAATCATCAGATATCTGCATATGGAAGCATTTTTCTTTTGGTCATTTTTCTTGGAATGCTGTTTTCTCTTTTTTTTGTTTGCTTGTGGGCATGTGTGAGGTTACATAAGCTAGTTCCAGATTCCAGCTCAGAAAATCCACATAAAATCATACAAAGTCAAGATGGGGCATCGCATCCCTGAGACCTATTCCAAATGTGCTTTGATTTACGGTGATGATAGCCAGCCAGTGAATTGTCTGACGAAAGCAGCTGAGCAAATTCCTTTGTTTCCCTTTGCAAATTACAATTTATGGTGTGCAGCAAACCAGAGCACATATAACCCCTTGCAAATAATGAGAACCAGCATCTCGCCGCAAAAGGAAAATGGACACTTCCTGTTCAGTACAGGCTGCACCCAACTGCACCAGGGTGTTCCCATTCAGCATTAAGCATGAAAATAATTCCAGTGTTGGTGGATGACACTAGCCCCCAGGAGGGAGACAAACTAATGATGAGTTTCTTGCGGAAGAGCACCTCCTCTTTTATCATCGTCATCATCACCACAATGCATATTACATTACCCTTCACTGACCGGATGGCATTCACATGACAAGCAGGCTACCTGTGATGTGTCAGGTGGTCTCTCTTAGGCAGTGCAATAAGTGGTTGACCCACATAAAGTTTCTGTCTGGTATTACCACGCATAACAAGTTGAGCATCAAGTCATGCGCCTTTCAATAAATATTCTACATAGGTCACCTGCCTTGCAGTTTAAGAGATTAAAGTGCTCTTCGTTGCCAAAAGGGATAAAAAAAATATGGTGGGGGCAATGACGCTGTATTTATATTGACTGGCAAAGAGGAAAAAGTCTTCTTCTTCTCCTTCTTGTTCTTCTGGACACTTTTAAAAATGCAGAAGTCACTTAAATCTCACTGCTGTAAGGCATGATCCAAACAGATTCTGGTGAGGCTCCTGCACTGTGTTTGTTGGCACTTAGAGCACACCGTATCTAATAAAGGCAGCCACAGGTTCTCTCAGACAAAAGTTGTACCACCACTAAACTTGCACATTTTTCACTGACAAGGTTATTTCTTTGCAACTCTGTTATGCAATACAACTAAATCTCCTGCTCTCTGCAGCTATCTTGAAGGAAATCAGCGTGGTTCATCATGAATTGGGAGCTGAGCCTTTTCCTCAACAGACTGCATGCTTAGCCAGTGGTCCATCCTCAGTATTCTACTAACAACTGGGTCAGGCCAGTGGAGCAAAAGCCACAGTGAAGCAGCAGGCTGGGTGATGACCTTTCCAAGGATCCCTGGTTTGACTCAGTGAGCAAGGTGGAATAGAAAACATCTGCTGTCTAGACATCCCTGTGCACGCTGCTCCAGCAGGTGGGCTGCCACACAGCCAAGCCTGCACTGACTCTGCAAAGGAAGCGCTATAGATGACGTAAATATACTGAAATCAATATCAGCATCCTTTTTCAATTTTTTTTTTTTAAATATCAGTTGCATTTTTCAGGTGTGAGAAAATCACTCCCATTGCCAACAGCACCTGCTAACAATGACAGCTATGCAGAGCTCAGGCCAGCAGAGATACATCATTTCACTCAGCCAAACACACTTCACCAATATTTCTGAGGAGATCCTCACTAGTGGAGGAGACATAAGCCTGTCACAGAACTCTAACACGCCACAATCCGAGATGGCAGATATCGCGCTTGCTCTCTCCACCCATCAATTTCTCATCATAGTAGCCGGCGGAGAGAAAACTAAACTCATGGTGCCTATGTCTTCTTGTGGTCAGCATGCCTGACTGTGAATTCATTCAAGCTTCTCTGGTGATGCCAGGAACATTTTGTCCCTGGAGCACAAAAAATTCATTTGTCAGTTGGCGCTGGGATGCGCAGAGCTGATGAAAGACACTGTTTACCTATTGTGCATAGCAAGGCTATGGCGACTAAGAGGATTCAGCTGCTCTGGCCTCTGTCTGACACACATGGCTTTGGATGGAAGCCACTCCACTAGGCTAGGGGGACTTATTATGTTCCTTTGAGGATATTGCTGCTATTCTCCGGGCCATTCATGCATGACACTCAACAGCAGACAACAGTAACAAGAGGGTAAAATAGCTTGAGCTTACAACAAAGTGCCACTCGGTAATAAAGCAAGTCTGTAACATCAGTTCAACGCAAAAAGCTCAGGAGAGATGTGACAATATCCTTTTACAATTTGATTTTCTGCAAGGTCTCCACTTCTGGTGTGCAGAAAATGACTCCAGCTCCATGTGAGGCTATAGCATAGCATGTACATTTCAAGCACGAGGAGCTTCATAGCTTCATAGCTCATGCACTGCATGGGGGGGCGAGAGGGGGGTGCACACTGGAGAGGGATGAAGAGGGCAGAGGATCTGACTATCAACAAGGACTGCCTTTTCTTGCAGCTGTATACGCCCATCATCTTAAAGTTCAGCTCTCTTCCGGGCTAAAACAAATATAACACAACAGATCATCAATGACACGTACGCTTACGGTGGGTAAAAATAGAGCCGTAGCAAAACGCAAGGGCATGGCTTCAAACAGTGCGCAAGTGAAATGCAAAACAGAAATGCCAGCTGCCAGCGCTGACTTCGGTAAAAAAACAATTTAGATGAACGCAAGAGCTGCAAGAAATGTCTCTTTTTTTTGTTTGTTTGTGTTCTTCCAAGAGCCACAGTGCAGGTTTCGCTCCCCTAGAAAGCCCATGAGCAGCTCGCTGGCTGTGAAACCATCCGGAGCGCCGAGGAAGGACCTGAGAGGGGCACAATCAACAGGGACAGGATGTGACAGATTTTGACTGAATCCATGAAAAGTTTCCACTGATCCCATCCGATAGCAAAACGCGTCGTGTGTACATAACCACCGCCGACCCGCGACGAGGCGCCCGCTTCATCTGTAAATGCGTGCCCGCCGGATTATATTCATCATGTAGCCGGTTAATGAGGAAAAGAGAGTGTTTCCAGTGTCGTAGCTGTGCGGCTAGGCTAAGCGCAAAGCTATGTAGCATCAACACCATCACCCTGACTGACGGCCTGAGTATAAAGCTCAGCGCCGGGGCTCGATCCGCCACCCCGCTGTCTCGTCAAACTTACCGGCTTTTTCCTGATCATATCCCACGACTATAAAATAATCAGCCAATCTAGCCATGTCTGCTGTTTTGCCGAGGTTTACCAACACAATTCAGCATTTTTCCCTCTTCCAGAGCACAGCCATGTTTGACAGGAGTGTCAGTGCGCTTGCGTGCCGGAGCAGGGAGACATCCATGGGCGTGGGCCCCTTCAGTTTACAAATGCACGATTGTGGGCCCTTCTGACAGGGCCACTTTCTGGCTCCAAAGCGTGGCCCTCCTAAAATTTTTTTTGCTCATGTCATCAGCCGACAAGAAAATAAGCAGACCATGGCTCTCATTAGAATAAGATTTTATTCCTAGGAAGCCGATCAGGGAAGATTTTTGTGGTTAGTTTTGATTTATTATTGAGTTGCCTAACTGTCAGCGCTGATTGTGTGTGTGTGTGTGTGTGTGTGTGTGTTTGTGGGTGGTGGTGGGAGGATTGATTGTCACTGTGGGGAGGAAGAACCCTGTGACAAACACAACATAGCGATCTTTGCATATTTTTTTCTATTTTTACTCATAATGAATAATAATGAATGAATAATAACACTGGTTTGAAACAAGTTGCCTCTTTGCTGGAGCCTCTCAAGCCCCCCTGCAAAGTCCATGGACTCCACTTTGGGGGCCAAAGATGCACTGCAAGTCATTCATAGCCATGGTGAATTAAAATATATACATATTGGGAGAGTAACATTGGTAATGAAATGTGTAATATTTGCTTTGCTGTTACGTGAATCATCAGATTTTTTTCATCTGCCCCCTCAAATCTGGTACATGCCAACACATGAACTGCAGTGACTCGGTGTCTTTAGAATAGAATAGCAAAAGAATAAAGAGATATTACTAATACTTAATCCAAGAGAGCAAAGATTTTGTTCGAATCTTAATAGTGGCATAGCTGTCCAACTGGAAAAAATAATAGACATTCAAGTATTTGGTTGACCTTTTTTTTTTTTTTTTTTTTTTTATCCATTTCAGTTTAATACTTCAGTTTTCCAGTTAGTTGCACACAAGAGAATGGAAAATAGTTTTTGCATTGTCACAGTCAGTTTGTTCCTTCCAAGTCACTCTATTAAGTGCACATTGTTGTGACAAGAAATACTTCATAATATCTCCTGACTACTCTTATTGCAGACTACTCTAGTATCTACTGTATATTTACAAACACAGGACCAACTGTGATAGGCACAGCCTTTGCCATAAGCTGGAAGCGAGTAAAGGTTCACTCTTGATCTCTTTCTCTTTTCTGTATCTCTCACTTTCTTTTTCTTTGTGCTCACCGATAAGAGGGGCTTGACGACAGAAGTTGTCAAATACTTGAAGCCGAGCCAAAAACATGAAGAAATGCAGACTGAAAGTGTTGGGTGTTTGCATGCACTGTTTGTCGGTATGCAAGAATGATTTGGCAGCTGGACAGGTAAAGTCAGTTTCCTGGCCAAAGAATAGAGCGAACATAGATCGCAGCCTCATCATTATATTAATTATTATTTTTTTAAGCACAGGTATACACACCACACAGATTCCAGGTTAATCACTGCATCTGAATCACATTTGGCATTTGGGTTTTTGGGCTGGGATCATTTTTCCTGTAAACCCTCCAGGACATGAACTGGATTGCTCACCTTTCCTGCCACATTTCCCCGAACACACAGGTACAAGTAAAGGTGGCACTCTCAGTGACTTTGTCAGTGTCATCATGTGATGGCCACCGCGTGGAGGGAAAGCAAATTATTGCTATATAAGGAGCTGGGAAGCACCGGCAGTATTTTGTTGTCATTATTGCACAATCTCTTGTTCTAAACTCTGAGTGTGGGGATTACTTGTCTGCCAGAGGCAATTATCATTACAAAAGGCTTACAAAATTTCTTCTGGTTTACGGCACATGTGTTTAACATTTATGTATTTATTGTGTTAGAATGTGACACCATGTGTGGAATGAGGTTGCATGAGATATAAATAAACTCAGGAAGTTGCTATATTATATCAGAAATGAGGAAAAAAAAATTAAAGAATGATGACAGGCTGGAGTGCAAAAATCATGTTGAAAGACACCAATGCACAGTTTCCTCTTCATTAAAACTGAAACAGGATTTAAAACCGAAAAGAGGAAAAAATGATTGTGTAAATCCTTAGCACAGAGACAGAAATGTGGAGGTGCTTTTACCGAAGCCCCTGAAGTTTTTTTTTTCTTTGGTAATCACAGAATTTAGCACAGTGAACATGAGGCAATCTTACGTTCAATCCCATCTTTGCAAAAGTACCGTGGCCTCCAAATGTTGGGTGTTTTTGAGGTTTCGAGGATCTCTTAATGACAGTATGCACGTCTTACAGCATTCCCAGCACCAAACATAGACATACACCCTCACTGGCTGTGGGTCAGCTGCTTGAATGAAGGCTATTATAAACACAAAGCTGTTTCCCCCCAAAAACATGCTATTCCTGATGGCATCTTCTGTGCCTATTTGCCCCCGGGGGCTTGTAATTAACATCTGCCTCATGACCCCCTCTGACACGCGTGTTGTTTTGAGCCGTGCACACATTTCATTTTTTTTTTTTTTTCACTGCTGAATGTTGAAACATCTTCCAGTCTGTGCTGGTTCCAGTTACTTAGCTTTCATGTAAACACGCATGGATGTGAAGTGCAGCTTTCTTGTAAAACTCCAAAGCTGTATACAGGCTCAGACTGACTCACTGTACCAGGCGTCAGATGAAGTCAAATAATGCGAGGGGAAGCTTTCCTCTGAGACGCAGGGGGCAGACTTGATGGCTCTTCCATTATCACCTAACAGATTCCTGTCCGTGCATTCCTGAAGGCGTATTAGTTATCTTTTTTTTTTTTTTTTAAAGCTACAAACCAGAGCAATTATTCTAAAAATGTTTCAGCTAATATTGTTCATGTTTCACAGATTGTTGCTCAAGTCCACATCCAGACTCGTGATTTATTTTTAGATAATTGGAAAATTCCACTTTGCGTTTATCCAAATATCAAAATAAATCAAACGGTTTAGTCTCAAGTCCCATATTTGACGTGTATAAGCAAATACATAGAGTGCATTGTGTCGGGCATACTTATTATGTTCAATCAGTAACTCATTGTTTGTCTCCAACTCTATGTCTGATTCATCATAGTGTCTTTTCAAGCTGACATTGAATTTCAGGCTGTCAGGGTGTGCCTGGCAAGTACACTGTGGAAATGTTCCTTAAATTATAATTTATACTAAAAAAGAGAGAGAGAGAAAGGAATTGGACATAAAAAAAAATAACAATCAATCATAATTAGATGCTAATTTGCGTAGAAAATTACCCCCCTTGTACGCCTGTGGAATGAAGCAGTCAACATGAAACAGTAACACTCACTGGAATAGCTGAAGTATTTGACTCACAGAGCTGCTTGTGATGGCTGTGGATCTGATGAAATGTTAAAAATCAGATTTTAATTAATTAGATGATCCATCCCCTATACTATAATGTGAAAAGTACAATAATGTGATGTGATTTAATGAAAAACAAGATGTAAATGCTGGATTCCATTCACCCCACATGCTCAAATTATGGCTTCTTTTATCTTTTTAAGGTTGTTTTTTTTTTTTGTTTTGTTTTTGACTTTTGATTTTCTTTTGTGTTGTTGTATGCTCTATTGTGGCTCGTGTCCTAACAGCAGTAATGTGGATGGGGTGGAGATGAGAAACTGTGTGTGTGTCAGTGAATGAGCCCCTCCCACCTCCTGTATAAAGGCGGCCGTCTGGTGTGTAGGAGCTATTAGCAGAGTGTCACAGCTGCCTTACAGAACTAGTAGCAATTTCAAGAAACCTGTGGACTACTCTTTTGTAGCTGACTCCACAAGAAGAACTCTCTCATCCCGTTGAATCATCAGAAAATTACAGGTATGTGCACGCTCTTTTGAAGAGGGACTTGTGATTTTCTGTGCTCCCTGCTGATGGCTTTATCCTTCCTTTTTGAGGTCAGGGCTCAAGTGTATGGACAAGGACAGGTTATCTGTTTGGTTATATAAGGACCTGAGCGCTTAATGTGTGTGCCTGTGGGGGAGTTGTCCTCTAGGTGTGTAAAACACATCAGGCGGGACTGCTTTATCAAATAACTCTTACTGTTTGTTAGTTGCATGGGTTTTGAATGAATTGAAAAGCGCTTTATTTTCCTTTTATTGAGCTCTAGTTTGGACCCCTCATTGGTACAGTGTGCTTTGCTTCACTGGCCGGGGGCCCAAAGCATGGTTGTTAGTTTACTTAACCGAGCAAAATCTGACCTCAGCTTGACTTTTTAAATAAATGAATGATAAGTGCAAATAGCTTGGCTTTTGGACTCTTGTGTAAGCAAAAGCCGGTGTAGCTATTAATGGCGTCTGTGGATGGTTTACATGCACAGAGGGACACGAGGGGATTTAGCGAGTTATCTATTAATTTATTATCATAAGTAAATCACTGACAAATGTCTTCTCTGCTCTATCCAGAGGTCCGAGTCAAGATGAAATTGATCCTGCAGTCCGTCCTCTATTGCTGTCTGCTGGCCACAGTAGCACACTGTGTGGAACTTGAAATGAACCCGGAGTTGAAAAAAAGGTGAGTGCACTGATGTCTTCATTCATCTGAATTCTCTCAAAAATGAATCAAATTGTCCTCATCTGGTAGTGGATGATACCTGTCTACTAAGCTGTCTGCCTGAGATTAATGACATTTCTCTCTCTCCCTCTCTCTCTCTCCCAGGCTGAGTGTGTGGATAGAGAGCAGATTGAGACGGGATCTTAACAGCGTATCTGCAGAGAGGATAGCAGAGTCTGAGCAGATTGTCAGACCAGAAGATGTCAGGGATACCCTGATTCCACATTCCAGGTAAGAGCACATACCTAATAGAAATCTTCAAATTGCTTTCATTTTTGTCATCAAAATGTTGCATACTTGTTAAAGAAAGGACAAATAAAAGTTAAGCTAGGGCTGCACAGCCATGAGCGACACAAGACTCATGTCCCTTGTCTCTCTCTCTCCCCCTCTGTCCTCCAGCACCAGCATCAATGTCCGAACCAAAAGGTCTAAACCTTCAGTCACCCAGTCAAAAAGGACAGGTTGCTCCCTGGGAACCTGCACGGTGCACGACCTGGCTCACCGCCTCCACCAGCTCAATAACAAGCTCAGGATTGGAAGTGCCCCGATTGACAAGATCAGCCCGCAGGGATACGGCCGGAGGCGTCGCTCTCTCCCGGCGCACAGAGTCACACTGAGGCTAGAGCAGGGCAGGCTGAGGCCCGTGTGGAGCAAAGTCGACTCGCAAGTCCACAAGCTGGAGGCTCTCCTCAGACGGACATGAGCGGGACTGTGCGAGAGGAGATTGGAACAAAAGGGAGGGAGCAGCTCAGACTCTCTGCTCTGTTCAAGAAATTCTCCAAATGCCTCAGACTCTTGCCAAGTATTCTCCAGCACATTTTCTAGGCATGAGGACTGAGTCAGAGCAAGACTGGCTGCACTGAGTTTCTCTGGGAGCTGAGCTGAGCGGCTCAGTGATGTAAAGAGTGCAAACAGCTGGCCTACAGGCACTGGATGGCACAGTGTGGAGCAGCTACAGGTGCTGCTCTCTGCTTGGCAGAAGGAAAGGAAGAGTGCTAATACCTGGCCAAGTGGAGACACCTACGGTTCAAAGAGGGGAAGTCTCTTCTAACATGCCGGGACTTTACACACTTCTTCCTCAAGGCCAAGACTTTGATAAGTTCTATCCTCTAAGGATTATACTACCCCTTTCCATCAAACTGACAGTACTTGTCTGCACTTTTCCATTTGGACTTAAAGTCTAATAAATCATCAGGAAAAGACATCGTAATCACAACGCCAAACAGGGAGATAGACTTATACTGCAGAGCTTTGAAGCTTTCAGTCTATATCAAGTTTTTGGACACTGTATAAGGGAAAAATGCCTTAGATTATGTGAGATATGTGCCAGTCCACAATGGATTGAACTATACTTGAAAATGATATTGTTTGTATAAACACATGTGCAATCTATATTTGTATGTTTTTATTGCAGGTATGTGTATATATGTCCAAATCTGTTGAATTCCATTATTTAAATGTTATATAGAGGTTACATTAAAATACTTAAGCAGATAGAACTATTTTTGTACAGCAAGAAATATATATGGGCATTGTAGCTATTTGTCATTATTCCTTGCAAACTGTGGTAATAGGATATCTGTTTTATAGGTATGTTATATAATATATTTGTAAATGTGTTCTATTTTATTTGTGTCAAAGCAATAAACTTTGTCATACAATAAACATTTTGCATACAAAAAAAGACCCTCTGCTCTCCAGACCTCCTTTGTTCCCTAGCTCTTTGCAAACTCTATTGTCTGCAGCACACGGCTAGAGCAAGACACAGAGCACCTGGTCTCTGTTAAGTGATTACAGGGTCTCATTAGAGCCTCCCCTCCTCTCACTTCATTCCTC
>OMLB01054854.1:0-16566 GCA_900302555.1 Myripristis jacobus
AACTGAACTGAATTGAAATGAAATGCATTGAACTGAATTGAATTGAACTTAATTGAATTTAATTGAATTTAACTGAATTGAACTGAACTGAGTTGAACTTAATTGAGCTGAAATGAATTGAATTGAACTTAATTGAACTGAATTGAATTGAACTAATTGAACTGAATTGAATTGAACTTCAATGAACTTAATTGAATTGAACTGAACTGAGAAGACACCAATAATGCCTATATGTTGTTAATGGCTTTTCAGTGATTTGTAACTCTTTTCCATCATCATAAATATTGACGATTATGTGCAATTATCTATAACATCTTTAAATCAAACAGGCTATTCTGACAGATTTAGAGCAGGAGAATGTGTACGTCACACGTGGGCTCCAGTCATGTCACCATGCTCGTTCATCTGAAACTCATTTTTAAAACCCTCTCCAGAGCTCAGTGGCCCCCCATCGACTCCTGATTCATTTATTGTTATGCCTCCTTACAGTAAATATTCTTCCTCTGATCTGTCCAAAATAATTAGCTTCATCGTAACCATCTTTTTTGTTGCTATGCCAACACAATAACAATCCAGAGTCCGTTCTCCAGAGTGCGAGCAGCACTACAGCGTTTGCTAACAAGCGAGATCATTCATCTTGTAACCATGGTGACCCTTAATAACATCCTCTGATTTTAAGGCGATGGGAGAAGCTCTGACAGGAGTTAAGTCATTACGCTCAGGATGTGTAGAGGGTGATATCGGATATGTGGATGTGGAGCCTCCACTCTGTCTGATTTGTCTGAGTGATCCTTGCAGTCCAGATTAACCTCGCATCACATACATTAATCCAGTTAATCCAGTCCTTTGGTCCATCAGTGTGACAAGTGAAGCAGTTCCTCCTTTCCCCAATGACCAACCTTTCCACAAAGTTTCATGACGTTTTATGAACCTGTTAGGAAGTTCCATGAGTTTTTATGTGAAGCCACGCCCACTGCCACGCCCCACTTTGGCCCACTGGCGTGAAAAATTAATCAGTTCTTCTTTGGTCCACGACTAACTGTTCCACCGAGTTTCATGCAAATCCATCGGTGAGTTTTTGAAGATATCCGGTTAAGAAACAAACAACCAACGACAAACAGATGATGCAAAAACATAACCATCATCCAGTCTCAGATTACGTTAAATGATGTCTTAATCCCAGCATATTTTCTTGTTGGACACTTAGTCTTGAAACCACTGGCTAACCAGCAACAACAAATCCACTTTCCAGCTCTATTGTTGATGATTTTGTACTATTACATAGCACCTATTTCCAAACAAAAAATAAACAATTTAGCACGTCAGGATGGTCTGAATGTCTGAACCTGTTGCTTTTGCGTTTGGAAAATTTTACATTTTGCAAACCGCTCCAGCCAACGTTGTCGCTGATAAACAGTCAATGACATTAAAGTCATTGAATTTGAATTAAAGTGAGACAGACAGAGTGTGCTGAATCACAGCCGGTGAAGCTCTTCCTCTCTTCATGATGTCACGCTATATAACAGCCTGCCTCCCAAACTCAGCAGCAGGGGGGAGAAGTCAGTCACACCGGCTTTGCACTGCAGAGCTGCATGCTGAATTTGCCCGCTGAGCTTCATTTCAGACAAGCAAAAGCAGCAGCGGCAGCAGCAGCAGCAGCAGCAGAGGACAAACTAGTGGAAAAAAAAAAAAAGAAAAAAGAAAAAAGTCAAGTCCTCAATGGCACCGGCGCATGGAAGCTGCAAAGGAAACACGGGGAGTTCAGACTGCGAAATGAAAGGCAAGTTCAAGAGGAAGAGGAGGAGAAGGTGTAAAAGCAAAGGTCAGTGATCCAGCCCTGTTTGTTCAGCTTGACATGGGGAATGCATGAGGAATGCTCTGTGTGTGTTGGTGTGTGTGTTGGTGTGTGTTTCTAATGTAAAATCAGTTCTGCTGTGATATTCCAACAAGGACTCAGGTGCGTTTACATTAACCTGAATGTATATTTTAATATCTGCTGTGGTGTCACTATAATATTCCTGTATTTCTCCTGTGGGAACTTATGGTCACTTTTCAATAATGACTTTACAGTGACCTTATTGTGCTTGATGGTATTTTTAGTATCTGCTATGGGTATCACTATAAGACTTTTTGTGGATTTTTTGTTATTTTCTTTTTGTTGGCAGTGTGTGTGTGTGTGTGTGTGTGTGTGTGTGAGAGAGAGAGAGAGAGAGAGTGTGTTGCATTTGATTCCTCTCTGAGAGAAGGCTTGAACTCATCCAGGGGGAAAAAAAATATTCCAAGTGTTCCGTTTTTAGTCCGGAAGCAAGATCCCAACCTTTTTGCGTTCGTCCATGTGAAACCACAGAAGCTGTGGAACAAATTAAAATCAGCTGAACATCAAATGAACAGATGGCCGGCGAAAATATTCACTCACACGCGATGAACTTTACATTTGCATTTTAGGCACTCAGCTGATGCTGTTGCGCAGAGTGGCTCACAATCAAGAAAGTATAATAAGATTGAAGCTCTAGATCACAATTACCAGAAAGTCATGGTTCAGAGCTAATGCACCCGGACAGAAGTCTATATGGAGTAACCGTGACCGCGGCCCGAGAGCAGCAGTGTCAAACTCAATCACCACAGAGACAAAATTTAAAAAATACAACCAATTCAAGGGCCAAAAAGGGCATATAATTTTGCCCTAAGTGGTCGTTCTTTGGATCAAAATATGCCCCATATTAAAGTAATGATTGATACACAAGTTTGAATTCGACATGAAGCATCGATCCAGAAATCTTTCCATGAAACAAAACAAGGATATCTAAAACCTAAAAGTGTTTAGAGTGGAAAATAACACGAACCAAGTCCACTGAGCCGTTGCTTTTGAATGACAAACAGTTTCATCACTTGGAATCAAAAATAAGCGGATATTTTCCTGAGGAGAAATCTCTCTGAAATTACTCACACACGCACATCACTGGCGCACAAATCCAACCCGAAATCAAACTAAATATCTCAAATTAAACCACATGAGTAATTTGGTCAATTATGTCAAAGTGTTTCAAAAGTCAAACATCAAAATATAGTCGGGTTGACTTGTGCGTGCAGAAAACAAATGCAAAAACAAAACTAAATAATGACATAAACATAATTACATAATAATGACAGTCTCATAATAAGGTTATATTCTTCATCACTGGTTTATGCTTATAGTATTGGCCTCACTGACCTCCCTTTGGTCTTGAAAACACCTGTTTAAAACTTGTCCTTTTGAAACTGCTTTTGGCTAACTTTGGGCTGCTAACGAGCTCGTCAGGAGGAGGAGGGGGCGGGGCCACGCAGGTGTTTTGTGGTGCTGATGGCGCAGGATGTTGCAGTGCATGTTGGGGTTTGTAGTATCCATGTTGTGAGCGGTATTAATAGAAAATCAAAACACATGACAGGAGTGAGATTAGCTGAGCAAGTGTGCAGACGTCAGTTTTAGTTTTGAAAATATTTTTTGGAAGTGGAGCTGCTCTGGAGGCAGAGGCAATCTCATTGGGTGAGTTAAAACCCAGTGGGCGGGGCTAAAGAACAACAGTTTTTCTCACTAAACCGAGTGGCAAAACCCGCTTGAGTCTGAAGCCGATGCTGTTCCTTTACTGCCATCTAGTGGCCAGTCCCAGAACAACGGTAACCCAGGCCAGTCTAGTTTAATGCTAAAAATAGAAAGCCAGTGATTTTCTAATTGAAAGCTTTGGTCTCCCAGGCTGATTCACCTCCGATGTTTCCAGTGTTTCCAGCTCTGCCTGCGAGAAACATTAGAAGAAGTGAAACTCCGGCCTGTGTAAAGTGCGGGTACCTGAGGACTTTCTCTAAGTCATGACGGCTACAGAAAATGATTCTGCATTCAGCGCACTCTTTGGTTCTTACTTCGCTGTGATATGAGATCTGCGGTCAGCTCTCCTAATCTCATTCAGAGCAATTGAAAAGCTGAAAGTGAATCTGAGTGGGCATCTCCAATGCTCCTGAGATGAGCGATAAACCCCACCTTTGTTTGATTTTCAAATCTCCTGGCCTTCGCACCCACTGGCGAGAAAAGCTGGGCCAGTGTGATCTGAGATTATTTTGGTTCAGAAATATTTCACACACACCGAGTGCAGAAAATGTGGGACCAGGGATGTTTTTTGGTGTGAACTGGTGTTTGATTTTCATTCGGTGGCTTGTTTGTCATGGAGCAAAACTCAAATACATACAGTAGACTATTCACTCATGCGGTCTGTATCTCATACCCATATATACACCCATCATTATGCCAGCACTGGTAATCATAATTACAGACCTCTGGGCAACAGGTCAGCCTTTTAGGATTAAACTGGCATTGTTCTCCACATGCTAATCCCTAGCAAATGCTGCAGATTACTCCATGATGGCTTTTGTACTAAATCCAATGCTTATTCAAAGTACCCTAAGCCTATTCCACTTTCATTAATGACCCATTGCCCTTTTTTTGTCCATTGTCGCCGGGGTGAAAACGAAGGCGCTCCAAAGCCCAGCACGTCCATTTTGAAAAGTGACTTTCCTGAAAATTATCATTCCTTTTTTATGATCATGCTGTTCCCATCAAATCTCACTTTTCCAGGAGCAAAAGCTTGCACTTACAACAGCAAAAGGTGGCACCTTTTTCTCAAATGGCACATGTCGCGGTTCAGAAAAGTACCCTTCAAATGCAATAGAGTTTGAAGAGCTCAGTACAATTGCAGGGAATAATAAACAATACAATAAAATACACCTTGTTGTGTGATTGCAGGCACCCTCTTCATCTGATAATCGTTCAAGTGTTTGGATCTTGCTCCTGTGTCTGCGTGTCCACACTGTAAACGTCACGCCAACAGGTGAAGGCAGCAGAGGATGGAGGCCTGGATTCTGTTATTACACTTCCATGAAGGACTTGTGCAATTATGTATACAGAGAGCTGCACAAGAAAATGATGCAACGAGTCCCGTTGTCAGGCACAGTGTGGTGCACAGGCAGTGGACTCCTGTCTGCACTGTAAAAAAAATGTGCAAATTAAAGCGCCTTAAAGTCATATTTTTCTAAAACAAGTGATAAAATTTACTGTCAGGCTGCGGCATTTTCATGTGCACATACAACCCTCCCTCATGACCGGAGTGGTGACCTTGAGCAAGGCACTAAACCCACGATCTCAGAGCCCATCGGCCATCGTTTGACGATTTAGCCTCTGGCGGTGACAGCCAATTGTTCGGGTTTTCCGGCGTAGCTGGAAACAGGCCGGAAACGTTTCCATTTCCGTTTCTTTTATCAAATGAGACGAACAAAACTTTTTCTCGGTGTTTCAGGCAGTGTGTGAACGACACCATGGCTGTAAGGAGAGCTGTTTTTTTCACACCTTCATACTGCTGCCTGTAATATCTCTGTAGTGTTCTGTTGTAGCTCAACTGCATCTAGGAAAAAAGGGTTTGTGAATTTAGGCTTATGGTGTTCTAAGCAGTTTGATCATTTGCACAGCCTTAAGTACTCCAGTATATCCTCTGCCTGTGTGGCTCACTACCTGACACTGAAACATGAAATGAGCACAAAACCTAAGAGCAGTGGCCACCTTCGAATTTTATATGGAAGAAAAACTCCTCATATTGTCAATTAATATTTAAGAAAAGCCAGAATGCCTCCGATATGATGTGTATGGATAAATATGTATGGATATACATCTGCTTATAGACATTACTGAAGCCCCAGCTGAACCGCCGTTGGAGCTGGACAGCAGCCAGCAGCCCTGCAGTCACACTGGGCAGCTCAAAGGTGTGAATGTGTGAGACTGGTTCTTTAAATAGCATGCATGCTTTGTCATTTTGCATAGACAAATGAAGAATTAATTTTTTTTCTAAAGCTTCCTAGAAACAAGTGATCATCTTCAAAGCGGGGTTGTATTATCCACCTTCTTTAACACAATGGCACTTGTGAAATTATCTCAAGGGCTTAAAGACCAAGTACACGATTAAATTACATATTAATATGGACTTTTTTTTGGAAGGGTTTATCGCTGCTGGGGTGAAACTGTGCTGGCTTTTCACTCAAATTAACAAATTGCCATTTGTTGGCTGCAAAATCCAGTTTGAGAGATGATATGATTGTCCTGATTTCTGAGGGGATTACGATTCTCCAGCGCAGAACAAACAGCTGCTGTCCATAATGCCGATCATCTGTCCATGGTTTCCTGATAGCATGTCATGTTTTTTGGAACATATTTGTATATTGGATGCAGTTTTGGATAAGTCAGCTCCATCGTGCAGTCACACTTAGTGAGGCATGTCAGTGTGCAATTTCACTGATGGATTCTTGCAATCGCCAGACTTCTGTGAGGCTTTTAGTTCATGGAAACATTAGCAATATGGTTTGTGCGCCCATTTAACTTTATTGCAGGGAGGCTTTGTATAGCTCAGTGGCTAGCACGGCACTAAGTCTGCGAGGGTTGGGCCTCCATTTCCCACTATAGCTCAGCGTGTACGCAGCACATCTGACACTGCTGGGGTTCGATTCCCACTGGGGACGCCCGCACCTTAAAAAAGGTTTACACACATTTCCTTGAAGTATTTTCTTGTTCTTACTGGGGATTAAACGGTGGTGGATCTTGTTTTTTATTTCATCCCTTTCAAACCAGAGTCTTCCACTGTTCTCCACTGGGAAATGTCTAGAAAAAACTTGGTGCCTTGCTCAAAGATCAGCAGCACTGTCCCAGATCTTCCCAGGCCATAAATGGATTCAAACCAGCAACCTCGCTTCCCCTGTTTTAATTAATGCAGTCGATAATTAGAAAAGTCTCAGTCACTCTTTTCCAAACTGAGCTGAGGTGAAACTGAATACGAATGCATGGGAGTTTAAATTCGACTCGAGGTGACTGAAGCTCATTCACTTCCTCCATCTGGATTTTCACAGCCCTGCCTCTCTAATCTGCAGGATCAAGTAGCCAGACAATACAATTATCTGTATGGATGTTTAAATGCGCCTGATTTTCATCCAGTTATTCTGAGACTCTATCAGGAAAATTGCGGCAAATTCTTTTTAAAGGTGCTTTCATTACATTTGGTCGGCCAGCAGCTATTATGGAGGAGGGGGAGCCAAATCCTACAGACTCATACATGCACACGCTCTCTATCTCTATCTCACACACACACACACACACACACACACACACACACACAGGAGTCTCTAAACCTCCTGTTTCTTCCTCCCCCATCTACTCTTCCCTCTCCCTGCAGCCGTCAACATAGTAAAATTCAACTTCTGAAGCCTCGGCTGTGTGAGTCAGTGGGTGGTTTCTCAGACAAAGTTAGAAATAATAAATTAACACCCTGTAAATTGTTTATTTTCCCCCAGTTAGTAAATGACGACTGCAAAAGTGATGAGAGAACAGAATGTAAATCTTGCTGGATCTCAGTTGTATCGCTCCGCAGACGTGATCATGTGCATCAGGAGGCTGGCAGCGCTGAGGAGATGATAAATCAGTGAGGGAAGATTCACTGAAACTGAACAAACGTCTTTTTAAAATATTTAGCAAAAACATAATCCTGCAATAAAGGATAACAATAGACAAAAGAGTCATGCAGGTGACTCGTATTGGACTTGGAGGAATCCTGCTGCATGACCCTGCTGAGATCTGGATGTGCTCTGCCCCAGCAACAGCTACACAAACAAGAGGAAACTGAACCAACGTTGAGGGAAAATCCAGCCAAACACTTTAGGCTTCAGCATCAACCTCAGAAAATAAAAGGGCAATAAAGGGCAAGGGCTTCTTTGTAGCCTCAGGGATTTGCAGCGATGGGAGAAATCCAGCATTGAAGACGGAGAGCTCACTTCTTTCTCTCATTAAGCTCCATTGTAGCTGCAGCTGCTGTGTTTGTTTTTGCCTTTAAATCTCCATGAACAGGCGTCACTCCTGACATGTTTCACATTTCTGGCAAATCATCCTCATTTAACATGAATCAAAGATTTGTTGTTTGAAGTTCATTCCGAGATGGCTGGTGTGTAGGATTTTTAAAAATGTGTTTTTCTTATGTTCCTGTCCCCTAAAATGTCTGACCTTGACAATACTGACTTGTATCTGCGCAAAGTTTGTCACTGGAGAGGTGTTTTCATGCTCTACTGAAGGTGGAGGTGTGTGTGTGTGTGTGTGTGTGTGTGTGCACGCCCCTAAAATCAATTGACTGGGTGTTGCTTTGCATATCATTAGCAGCAGCTCCACCGGTTGTTTCCAGCTGGTCGTTTTTTTATTTTCAGAAGATCAAAAAGACAAACTGAAGATGGCTGCTTCACATGAACAATACTAGTGTAACAAAGAGATTCACTGAAAAACTCACTTTTTTCACTTTTTTACATGGTTAGATTATGAAATATGGCACAACATTCAGGACTGTTGCAGGACGGGCCTTCCTGGTTGTGTGAACAGAGCTCTGGTGACGAGTTGGTGTGTGAGAAGGCAGGGGGAAGGTGGATAGATATTTGCATATTCATAGATTGGCACATATTTACTGAGGGCAAGATTTAGAGTTTCATTTAAGGAACAAAGGAGTGCTTTTTCACAGCAATCTAAATATGTAATACTGATGTACAGATTATTTTTATGGGCTTAATAAATGACTAGAAGGGGACTTTAAATATTGATATGCCACTGTCAGTTTTATTACCATAATCAAAAGAGATTGGTAGTGCCTAGTTCATGCCAGTAGTGTTGTTTGACCTGGTGTTACTCAAAATTAATATATTTCCCATAAGTCTCTTTGCAAACCAGCCACACACCCCACACCCACCAAATAAAAAAACAGGATCTGCTCCACAACAAATCTTAATATGTATAAAAAAGTAAACCAAGCCCTGAAAAAAACACCAAAATAATGCAACAAGTGTAATAATTAGAGCAAAATGAAAACTAATCTGTGGAGCAGATGAAGTAAAGCAGCAGGCGAGGGCTTTAATGGCTTGAATGAGGACATTGTCTGCCATAGATTATCACTGTCACTGTTATTGTCCCTCACTGCAGTTTCATTGCGCATTGCCATATGTTTCAGGCAATAATTTCATCACTCATTTCCAAGTTAACGATCGTCAGCCTGTTGGCTTGGATGTGAGAGGTCTAGGTTTTGACTGGCTGTGATTGTGCTGAACTCCGTTAAAAATCACATTCGAAAAAGCTTTATTGTCTTTTCTCACCGCACGGAAAAGAAAATCATATTCGGCATGACTCAGCTGTGAAACATTCAAGTGCAGCAATTACAAATAAACAGTAAATAAGTGAGAGCAGTGTGCAAATGTTCAGCAACATGAAACCCAAAAAGCAACACATACTCTGACAAAGTGATTGCTGGCACAAAGTGAAAGTAATAAATTAATAAAAGTAATAAAACTGCACACTCTCAAGATAATAAATGACAAATTTCAGGCGTGTAAAATGCCTGTAGAGTTAAAAATAAAGAGGCAATGGCAATTATTCCCTCATCTCACTCTTCCACAGTGTCTTTTGTTGAGTTGTCATATATTCATGTTTGAATGTGACTGTATTGGGAAACTGTGATCTGGGCGATTTTCTGCAGTGCATTCTGGGTGAGAAAAATGGAGCAGTTTTTGATAAGAAAACAAGCGAGTATGCAGCCTGAAGCAGGAACAAATTTTGGCACCGAGCAGCCAAGCCCAAACAAACTACTGCTGCAAGAAAAACAAACCAAACAATATGAAAACATAAAAAATAAAAATAAAAAAACAGGACCTGGAGGATGAACTGGTTGTAAGTCGTGCCGCCAGTTTCCAGCAGTGGGAAAGGTTAAAAAAAAAAAAAAAATCTGTGTGGGACAAGTTGAGTGTTTATGTTGCCAACAAGAAATGCAAATGTAGTGTTTCATAGTTTAATAAAGTTCAAAGTAGAATGAGCAAAAATATAAACGCAAAATGTGAAGTTTCGGTTCCGTGTTTCATGAGCATCCCTCGTCATTTCTTCTTTTTTTATTTCTTCATGTGGTTTTTGGCCGTCCAGACTTTCTAAAATCAATCTGGATACGATATGGATATACCAAAGTAAATGGATTTTGGCTGGCAATCTGAACTAGGCGTTTTTATACGTTTTCCTGTACAGATGTGTTTCTGATTCCCGCTGCTGCGACGCTGTGTGAACGCTCAGATCAGAATTCATGTGGACTCTTCCTTCCCGAACGCGCTCACATTACTCATTCATCGTCTGCGGTGGCGGGTCAAAACAAAACACGGAGGATCGCAGCAGCAAAACAACAACGGTGAGATGCTGTTGTTGCAATTTTAATAGATATATTGTAAGATGCCTCATTCCGGGCTCGTTTTTGCCCTCTTGCTCTCAGCCTGAACAGCTGACAGAGACCACCACCACCTCACCGCTGCTGCTACCACCAACAACAACTGAAGAAATAAAAGCCTGCAGAGATATTTTACTCAGTGTGATGATGGACGGCTGTGGAAATGGCATTTTTTGTTGTTCAGCGGCGCGCCTGCTGTAAATGTGTGTATTCTGGGGTCACGGCAGAGATTTCAGATACAAAGATGAAAGTAAACAGCCAAGATCTGAATCAGGTCACTGTCAGCTGCACAGTCTTAGATTTTTTTTTACAGTTATGTTAGGGTTAGGGTCCAACTGCCAAAATGCAGGGGACACCTAAGAGCGCAAGGTTGGTCATGAACTCATCTCATATCAGTATATTACAGTTAGGGGGAAGCATGTACAGCAGAAACTACAGTCCAACACCTTGTCGCCGGGTAAAGCAAACTCTTCGCTGTGAGCAGGGTTCGAACCTGCGCGGGGAAACCCCATTGGATTTCAAGTCCAACGCCTTAACCACTCGGCCATCACAGCTTTCCTGCACCCACGGCCGTAAAACTTCATACTGTGGTCCTGACTGGAGGTGGAAGGAGGGTCCAGCTATGATCATAAAATACAGCATGTACATGGAAAAACGGTGCATGGCTGTGGAGAGGGAGCTTGAACTTGACCATAAAAATGCCCCTTTGATGTGAAATCCAAGGTTTTAAGCATTTACAAGGCACGGATTGATGCACACACTATTGGTATCAGTCAACATCAGTTATAAAAAGCAATATCAGCACTGGACAGATATTATTTTTACTGCTAACATGTGAGGCTGAACTTGTTTTGTGCCTGCATTTGCATTGCCATTCTTGCAAATATCCACATCAGTGTTGTTATAAGCAGTTATCAGTGCAGAGGCATGATGTCGGTATAGGGATGTAATGATGTGTGATGCTAAGCGTGATGATTAAGTAAATGTACCCATCACAGATTCCTGACCAGTCCAAAAAAAAAAAGAAAAATCCCGAAAGATAAATCTGAATCGTTTAAAGAGCTTTATATGTTGTGAGAGGGAAAGATGGCATGTTGCTGCGAGGAACGGTTGTCATTCAAGCTAAGTGCTGGTGATGTAAGTTTTCGCTATTTTTACAGCACATGAGGTAAAATATTCATCACCGTGCGCAAGATTTGAACCTGCGAGGGGAAACCCACGCGTAACGCCGAGCCTCACCGCCTTAAGCGCTCGGCCATCACGGCCCCACGCCGCCGCCCGTTTGTGGCGTCCGCCAGACTTTAACGAACCCGAGCGGCCGTGTGGCGAAAGAGGAGATGCTGCTAAAACTCATCAGTATACAAAACAATTTCTGTTCCATAACAATGTACCAGCCTCAAGCATCAACTCAGCAGCACCGCGGCCGTTTCTGAGAGGCTGTTTCACTCCAAGAGCTATCCGCCTCGATTTTCTCTCCGACCGCGTGTCCTCAGGTCCTCATTCAGCCGCACTTACACCTCGCCGCTCCTGCCTCGTCACTTAATCAGCATATAGATTGTGCTATGTGCGGTACAGATATGATAAACATGAGCAATATTAATCTAGAGATGTGTGTGTGTGTGTGTGCGTACGTGTGTGGTACCATGCTGCAAGAGAGAGTCAGGTCTGGCACATTTTTCAGCATTCCTCACATGTCAGGTCTGCTCTCTTCAGAAAGAAAGGAAGAAAAAAAAGAAAGAGAGCACACACATTTTCACGACCAGGTTTCCCAGATATGTCAGAAATCTTTGAAACCACGTCTGATCGTACAGATAATTAACTGTAAACTAAAAATAAAGGCTGAATATATGACAGACAGGATAGAAAACAAGAGATGAGCCACTTACCTGAAAATTATTCATGCGGTGCGACTGTAGATCCGTGCAGTGATGTTATGAGGACGCGGGGACCGTCTTGTCTCCACATTATGTGACATAAAAAACTGCAGGCTTTAGTGCTTCACTGTGCACCCGCTGTATACAACGCCACAACTCTGATATGCGTTGCCAACTTGGCGTCTTTGTTGCAAGATTCGGCGAGTTTTCAGACTCCCTTTGCGACTTCATTCCTAAATGGCAACGAGCAACAAATCTAGTAACTTCTGTTCCACACTTCACACCCCTTGCACTGAAATGAGAGTCCCGTCTTCTGAGAGGGGACCACCGTGCGTCTCCTTCCCCCGTCCCACTGCTCCTCTGGGGGTCAGTCTCACCGGGACGGCCACAATCCGGAGAACAGCTGGTCATTCACACCACCAGAGCTGCTGCGGTGTAAAAGACCGGTACACACGGCATAATGTTCATTATAGCCAATCACAAATTATGATTTTGTCCATGCTTTTTGCAGTTTAGATACATGAGGGCGGTGGTTAACTGATAGATACTGCAATTTAGCCAGATAGTTTTACAAAATAGATGTCTAAACACAAAAGTGATCAGTGGTTAAACGACCAGTTCACATTCAAAAACAGCTCACAAGTCACTGATGTCTTACTGTTTACAGATGATGCAGCTTAACTTGTGTGGGTTGGCGTGAATAAAAGTGCTTCTCAAAGTCATGAAGCTCAAAAGGAAAAAGAAATCGTTAACTGGCCACTTCTGCTGTCGACGCGTCACATTTTCACAGCCGAAAACTTTAGTGGATTTGCCTTTTCCACAGCGACAGAACGCCCCATCTCTGCTCTCCATCTATTGTCTCTGGTGAGCTCATCTGAAGGCCCTCAGAAAATCACCGCAAACACACACACACGTGCTCACAACATGCGAGAGTTTTTTTTTTTCCCATCAAACACGATAAAACAGACAATAGAGCAACATCAAAGTCCTGCTCAGGTTTGGATCTTAATCGCGGCAGCTCTGTAGAGAAAGGTCTCTCTCTCTTTCTCTCTCACCACGGCTGTCTTTAGTTTATGTAATGCTCTTCAACGTGTGTGTGTGTGTGTGTGTGTACATGATAATTTTATCTGTCTTCTAATGAGTTCTAGTGCATGTGTGGGTGTGTGTGGGAGCCTTCATGTGTTTGTGTATAGGCATGTGTTTGCGCATTTGTGGATGGGTGTGTTCGCAATAGGTGTATGTGTGTGTGTGTGTGTGTGTGTGTGTGTGCATCTGCTTACTCCCTTCAGAGAAATTCTTTTCACCTGAGCGCGTTAGTGTGCTGTCAGCAGATTGTTTCTCTCAGCATGCCCACATATCTACAGCGCACTGATCAAAGCACTAAGTGTGGCATTATCAGAGCATGTTCCAGCGCAGATAAAAGATAAAAGGAAAAAGAGGGAAGATTTTACTTTTTGTTTACACAGTTAGGAAGCGGTAGACAACGTTTTTTTTCCCACCCAAATCCTCCGTGAAAGGCTCTGATTCAACTTCTCACTTCAGCACACTCTCCATGTTGAATACAACGTAAAAATCGTCTTGTTACAAGGAGTCGGGTTCTGTGTTGGCTCAGTTCCACCGAATAAGCCTTTCTTTACATTCCTTAGATTGGCTCCAAACTGAATATCAGGGTGACAGGATTTTCAGGGAGAATAATTTGAAAATCAAATCCTCCAGTTATAAAGCTTAGATGGTAAAGTTGAACATCTCAAGTGGTAATCCTGTTTTCTAAGAAAGACACACAGCCCAGTCTAGCGACAGTGTTCACTGCAAGGCTAGAAAAACTTCCATTCTCTGTAACTGCAGGGCATTCAGACGGTCGTCAGCATTTTAATCATAACTCTGACACAGACGAGCAAAATTGGCCAAAAATAAAAGTAGAGCACTGTGAGTTCAGCGCCTTCACCATCACAACTCTTCCTGCCTGTGGGCACAGAAACAGGATTTGGCAGAACGGTTTACCTCAGGTGCAGCCGTTGATTTGCAGGATTGGTTCGGACATTCCTTCAGTTGTCAGAGCATTTTCTTATCGCGCTGGACACTGGTTGGAGAAAATGAGAAAATGGTCTTCTCCAAAACTAGCGCTGGGGAAACTATCTAAAATGCATTATCAACTGCCTTTTAGTGGTTTAGTGACAGGTTTTTGTTAGGAGATGAATGTTAATAACATCTAACTGCCTTTGCCATGCAGACTACACAGTGGATTGCTTGTGTCAGTTGAATTGTCCATTCCACTAACACATTTATGGTTGCCAGCTGTCCCGTATTGGCCGGGACGTCCCACACAAACTGCATTGTCTCACACAGGACCCCCTTTGTCCCATACATTGACAGCTACTCTGTAATCACCAGAAGAGGACACTTTTATAGATCCTACATCTGATCTAGCAACAGAAGAAAAGAAAAAATAGCTTGCACCTCATGTTAGGTCACCTGTCATCCAATCACAGGTCCCTTCATGTGCATCAGTTGTACGTACAGTTTTTGACCAACTCTGACCAAAAAACTTGACCCAAAAAAGCTGGAGGAAACAAAGTTCTGCATCACAGATGTTTAAACGAGGAAATCCGAACATTCAAAATGAAGATACTTTGACAGAAACAGGACAAGTTGTTTTGGATGCCATACTACGCTCTCCAAGCAGCAACAGGATTCAGTGAGGTTCTGTGCCTTCTACGACTGGTTTGATTTCTCACCATAAAATATGATGGTGAAACTGAAACCTGTTGGCCGTTATGAATAGCTCCTCTTCACTGACCTGGAGCAGGTGGTGGCTGCCCTCAAAATGACAGAGACAGTCACAAAGGACTGACTCTATGAGGAGTTTTGTGCTGAGGAATTAAAGAAGGCTGGACAAGATGCCAGAAAATCCAGCAGTTAGAAGTGGGTGGCAGTTTTCTAAAACACAGGGAAAGCCAACTTGATCAACATGTTCAGGACTGTGTCATTTGTCCTCAGTGTGCCAGGCTCAAATGCCTTTGTAGAGAGGATTTTCACTCTGATGACCATGAAATGGTCAGACTGAAGAAACACATGCAGCACAGAGCCGATCAAAAATGAACTTCAAATATCTGTGAACTGTGACTTGTCATGTAAAGACTCTCTCTCTCTGGCTGTGCAAAAGGACAAAGGACCGCTTGAATCAGTCAAGAGCAGCAAAAAATATCCATGGAAATAGCAGACTTGGTGAGCCATGACCCTCTTTTCCTCTTTTGCATTTGACATGTTTTTTCTGTAAAGGTCCAAATTGTGATTTCTTTTATGGTTTACGTTGAGGTTTATTTACATAAGCTTACATGATGACATGATCATGATGACATGATAAATGATAAATGAAATATGATTTGAAAAAGCATTTTGTATGGGTATTAATTACCATTTTCAGTGTTTTAAAGTCATCCACATGTACTGAGATGATACAGCACAACCAACAAACTCAAGTGCAAATGTCTGTGGAAACTATGTTTCTACAAATTGACTTTTCTCGTTATACATACTCCCTCTAGGAGACATTATCATAAGCTTAATTTTGACAGATACGTGGATGACACACAGCTTTATGTTGCGTTAGACCCGAGTGATATGACCAAACTCTCTCCTGTTTAACAACTGGTTTGGCTGCTGTAAACAATTGGACGTAGACCAATTTTCTTAAATTAAATAACAAGAAAACAGAAATTTTACTAACTGAGCTGGTTCTATCCAAACTTGGTGGCTTAGCCCCATAAGTGAGATCAGAGGTCAGGAGTATGGGCATTGTCCACGATTCAGACTTGTGAATTTTAGATCACACATAAAGAAGGTGACCAAAGCAGCTTTCTTTCATTTACGGAATAGTGCAAAGTTACCGTCATTCCAATCCCAACAAGATGCCGAACAACTAGTTTATGCATTTATTTCAAGCAGACTGGACCACTGTAATGCTATTTTCACTGTTCTACCGAAAAATCCACTGAAAATTTTCAATTAATTCAGAACTCTGCTGCCAAACTTTTAACTAGAACAAGAGAGAAAAAGAAGATCACCCCAGTTTTAGCGAAACTGCCCCGGGTCCCTGTGTCTTTTAGGATTGATTTTAAAGTTATTTTACTTGTTTGCAGGCTCTTGTTTGGTTAGGACTGGCCTACATTACTAATTCTTTGTCGTTTTATAATACTTCACAACCTCTTATATCCTCTGCTGCTGTTCTTTTTCTTTAAATACAAACTATCACATAAATAAGAGAATCGTCTGCAAAGCCTTTTTTTTTTTTTTTTTTTTTTACTACGCACCAAAGTTATGGAGTTCCCTACCCAAGTCTATAAGACCTGCAGGCTCTGTGAACATTTTTAAACAATTGAAAACTTATTCAACATGCC
>OMLB01054855.1:0-17296 GCA_900302555.1 Myripristis jacobus
CGTGTTATACACACACACACACGCACACACACACACACACACACACACACACACACACACACACACACACACACACACACACACACACACACACACACACACACACACACATGTGCATACAAAGAACCACTTGTTGCTTCTTGAATTGGCAAAATGTCTTTACACTTGTGATAGTTTGTGATTGCTCATATGGACTTGTGCCACTTCTGTTTACAGTATTTGTTACTATGCTACTGCACTATAATATTGTATATAAAGACTATTCATTTGCCAGGGCCAAGCCCTGCCTGTTCACTGTACCTTTGCCCCTCATCTGTTCCACTTTACTGCATTCACAAGCAAAGCTGGAGTTACTTACAATGTTAGGTCATCTTTTACAACTTGTTATGAGCTTTAATTGCTGTGAATCATTTAACATTTTCTTTCAGGCATTAACTTGCATGAGTCCTAACCAGAATCTGAAGTCATTCATATGTTTAAAATGCTCAAAATATACCTTTTTTAAAGACAATACTCTGAAGCACTTATGATAATGATTATGTTGCTTTGTAGCTGATTTGTGAACTGACTCTCATGCAGATGGAAGACCCCAGTCTGTTGGAGGAGTCCTCCACTCTCCTGGACCCCAATGAGGTTAACCGAGCTCCCCTCAGACTAGGGTGAGTTTGTTTTCAGGGTGTACCGTAATTCTAACTAGATTTCCTTTCTGTGCCATTTGACCGTATGTGTCTGAGACAGGAATGCCTCTGCCAATGATGTCCCACACACCATCTCAGACTTCCCAGTGTAGTCAGGTAGCAAAGGTCTCTTACAACTGCAACGGTTGAGTAAATTCTTCCAACAGCTTTTCCTAATGCTGTTACCAAAGAATAAAGACATTTGTCATCAAGAGACATACTAGTAGCTCCTAAATTTACAGTAAAACAGACTCATATTGCATACTCATTCGTTTTTGTGCCTATGATCTGCAGGACAAGTCTATACTGCTGTGCTAACCCAAGTTTCCCCATGGAGATCATTAAAGTTTCATCTTAGCTTAAGAAGTGTGCATGACTGATGAAGCAGCGTTCACTTCACTTGTTTTGTCTGTTTTTATGTTTAGCAGTCACAGAATAGCCTACCCTAGTTTTCCAGACAGAATCAATGACCGACGCTGACCTTGTCCATCAATAATTTAACTGGACTCTAAAAGTGATCCCACAATAAGCATGGCTTATTTAAGAGTAGCCTAATCTAGCACAAGAGTAATTCAGATAACTAGTAACTCTAAAGAAAAAAAACAACAACAAAAAAAACCAAGTGAACTGAGTATCATGATATAATTTTTTCACAATACTGTATCAATTCCCCAGCCCTTGTATTGATATGCATAGTGTTTGCTCGCCATTGTGATGCTATAACATCTACCTTTTAATGTATTGAGTTATTTAAGTGAGTGGGCGGTGCTAACATCTTAACTGAAATGTGGATTTTGAACTAACTGTTTTGAGTCAGTGTGTCACTCAATTTATTGTATGGTTTTGTATACTTTGCTAGTGTAATCAGCAGTTAGGCAGTAGATTGTATTTTAAGCTATATTTTTTATATTTTAGGTTAATTCTGTATAGCATTGCAACATATTGCTAAACAAATTGTATCCTGATTTGTACTGTTATATATATATATATTGTAGTGTGAGCTCTGGTAGTAACAACAGTAACCAGATTTGTCTACCTGTTGTAGATTTGTAGCTGGCGTGATTGGCCGGGAACGTATTCCCACATTCGAGAGGATGTTGTGGAGAGTTTGCCGTGGAAATGTCTTCCTGAGGCAGGCGGACATTGAGGATCCTCTGGAGGACCCGGCTACAGTCAGTACCTCCAATTGAGCAAAACAGTCCAACCAGTAGTCTCAAGGAAAAGGATTATACATCTTTAGTTACAAATATATAGCTAGTGCTATAATTTCCTGGAGTTTTTTTTTAAAATTATTATTACTATTCTCAGAACAAGAGCAAATAAATATAATGCAGTGTTTAAAGTTCCTCCACAGTCATAACTATGTAATGTGTCCACAGGGCGACCAGGTCTACAAGTCTGTCTTCATCATCTTCTTCCAGGGGGACCAGCTGAAGAATCGAGTCAAAAAGATATGTGAAGGGTGAGATACTAATCTGAAGATAAATGAAAGCAACATTTACCAGCTCATGGCATAGTCTACTTGTCCTACAATTCATCAAATGTGCACCCTTTCCTTTTTGTTTATCTGTCCTCAGGTTCAGAGCATCGTTGTATCCATGCCCAGAAACACCACAGGAGAGGAAAGAGATGGCAGCAGGAGTTAACGCACGCATTGATGATCTCCAAATGGTATGACCGTCAGTGCAAGATAGACTGGCATGCAACACACCCACACACAATCCACTCGTTAACATTGTAAAATACAAATACAAATACTCATTTAAGTTTGTTCTCTTTTCTTTTATTCTGTACAGTCAGCTACTGGTGTTAGTTTCTGCTGAAATTGGTAGTAGAGGAAATTGCATAAAATGCGGTCAATTTTTGGGGTCAGCTCAGACATTGTGTCACTCTTCTGGTCAAAACACTTCTGCTTTGTTGCTTTCTTTCTCTGGTGCTTAGCCTGGCCTTTCTACCAGATATTGTAAGCAAGTAAAGTTAAAAAGAAAGTAGTTTGATTAAATCTGCACTTGGGGCAACGTACCACAGTGTCAAATTTAGTTTATCTATCAAATGACAGCTCATTGAAAACATTAGTCAATTAGATTAGGGGCCTTCCGTTCTCTAGTTTGTTCTGTGCTCATGCCTTTTCACTGGCTCCACAGCAGCAGGTTGCTGGACTCAAATTTTTACAAAGAAAGTGGAGTATGATATCAGTGAGATTAGTGAGGTAAGATGTTGAGAAGCAGTTACAGAATGTGATTGGCAACCCATGCCTGTCCATCAGGTGACCTAAACATCAGGTGGACCTCTCCCAGTCAGCTTGTGCTCATTTGTAGCGAAAGTGGTAGTGTTCATCTGCTGATAGTGAGCTCATAAAGCTGCCATCTGTCCTGTGCTTGCACTGTGATATGGCAAGACTGACACACATACATCAAACCACCACCACCTTCAACAACAATACTGCTTGGCACTCCTTTGTTCTCTAATCCTGCCTCTTTAACACCTTGACTGGTTAGTGACAACTTGATGTTGTAGTTTGGGGAGCACTGCCTGCCCTGCTGGTGTGTCTTGATAACACTTTGCAGTTGTAGAGTTACACACCAGCATCGCTGCTCCAACTATTGAAAGATAATGCAGTGCTTCCAGCATGCTGACGGTTTATCTGTGACGGAGGGGGTGGGATCTAATTTGGCGGGCTGCCATAGTTAAATGTACTAATGGAAAACCCTTTTGGGAGAGTGTGGTTTAACTTCAGCTGGATCTGTACACAGAGCAGTGTCCTCTAACAAGCAGAAACAAATCCCCCCACACAGACTAAACTGTTGTTGCCTGTGTTGCAGTGTTTAATTTCTCCCTGGTGGCTTGGTGTACAGTGAGAGGTACAGGGGGTCAAAGGCATCCTTCCCTTTTTTGGTTTGGAAAACAGAACTCTTCCTCATCCCTGTCATGTAGGCAACCAGCTGCCCATAGGGGTATTTGACATTGTGCTTCACCACCCACATAAGACCCGCTCCACCAACACAAAATAACACAGCAGAGACCACACTTGCTCTAGACTGAGGTTTACTTAATCCTAAGGGCTGAGTCTCTCACATGCTACTTAATCTGTCAGCTTGTCATGTGTGGGCTTTGCACTGCTGTTATCTATTCATATGTTTGAAGATCACTTAGAGCTGCTGCCCCGAGGGGAAAGCACAGTAGAGACTCCACCTCACACTTGGCCGTCCTCCTGTCTGACAGAGAGATAGCTATTCCCTCATCCTCTTATGCTTATAAATCTGGGGAGTGTGCACCTCGCTGTTATGCTTGTAGCTGCGTGGACATGAGAGCTGGATGACAGAGTGGCGAGGGTGAGGAAGAATGTCAGGCTACTTGGATAGCAATCAGCTATGTGTAGGCTGTTGAGAGTCCTAACAGTGGGTGAGACTGTGTGTGGGCACAGGGCAGAGATCAAATGTCCAGGCTATTTGCTGATCATGGGACATGCTTTACTTGGGAGTCATGCAGAAACATACCTGGGAATATCCAGTCGTCTCATAAGGGAAAACCCAATGGATCGGATGGTCCATCACCTTCAGTATATGACAGTGCACAGTAATCTCTCCATTAATATGGAGAGAAGTCAAGGAATTATCCATAGCAGCTTCTGTGCTTGGTCATATGGAGTCCCATATCACATGCAGTGCAAAGGATTCAAGAGAGACTGCCCAGATTGTCTGGCTTTTCTGATTATAATGGAAAAATAATTATAGATATAATGGAATGAATACTTGGCTGACAGATGGGTAGAAATAGTCAGAAGGACAGACAGATACAACACATATATATAAACAACATCCAGCATAAAGTGTCTTAATAAAAGGTGTCGGGCCACCACAAGACGCCACAAACAACTTCATTGTGCATTGTCATAGAAGTCTTTGGAACTCTACTGGAGGGAGTATCTTCCAAAAGATATTCCCTCATTTGGTGGTTTGATGATTTTGGTGGCGACTGCTGTCTAACATGTCAGTCCGATTTGACCCTCTCTCCTGTTTTCTGCTCCCAAAGGTGCTGAACCAGACGGAGGACCACAGGCAAAGGGTCCTGCAGGCTGCAGCCAAGACAGTCAGAGTGTGGTTCATCAAGGTGCGGAAGATGAAGGCCATCTACCACACCCTAAACCTCTGCAACATTGATGTCACTCAGAAATGTCTGATCGCTGAAGTCTGGTGCCCAGTCTCCGATCTGGACTCCATCCAGTTTGCCTTGCGCAGGGGGACGGTGAGTCAGTTCCCCACCATGCAAACGCACAGAACACATAAGCTACATATGGAAAGTATTTACTGTGTAATAGGTTTAATCCCATTTTTTTTACACATGGCTATCCATAGCCCCACTTTTGGTAAGAGAAAGTGAGTTGATTTAGTTCTAGTTTACCTAGTTATAGGTTGAGTGGGTGGAGCCAGTTTTAACCAGCAGCTCTGAACTCTGACATTACTTACGCAGTGCGTGAGTTGTGGCTATGTTAGGATTTTACACCCGTGGAGGCCAGATTCCTGTGAGAGATTTGCATACTTGCTAGTCATGCACAGGATGTTACGCTGTGGTTCAGTGGGCAGTTCAAGGATTGGAGACTCAGCTGGAATAATGAAAAATTCGATCACTGGGTAACCCTAACCCTTTAATGAGAAATTGTCTTGAACTTCCAATTCAGTCTTGAGCCCTGTGTCACAATGCCATTTCAAAGCAGTCAGGATGTCTTTCATACAGCTGACCTCACAAAACCCAACAGTGGCAATCCTGGCTGGTGTCATGAAGGTGGTTATTGTCTGTCTCAGTCAGCTGAGGATTTTACAATCAGGCTGTTTGTGCAGTCACAGAAAAGATGTTTGTAATGAGTAGCCAGTCACATGTAACACAGACCCAGAGCAGCTTTTAAAATAATAAAATATTATTGATCCTGCTTGGGAAACCAGATCATGGTAGTAACAACAATGACTTCATTCAGTGGGCAAATGAAATTGAATAGATGCACAGAACTAGAATGTAGAAATAAGCAATATGTATATTAGGCTTTAGACTTAACAGCATTTTAAATATTTGTTATGTTATAGAAACCGCTGACAAGTTTGCAGCAGGTTTAGTAGACTTGTAAAAATGACCACTACAAAAACATAACCGTGAACAATAATGCCAGGGCCTAGGGTGTAAAGGATTACAGATGCAAAATTGGAAATAGTGTAAATAAGTAAGTAAATAGGCTTGTCACTACTTCTCATTAAGATGCTGTCAGAATACTTCTCATTGATAAAATACTGAGGAAAGATTTTCTATCCACAAAGTTGGCCTGATTTTGTATATCTAGATTTACAGTGGATGTGCCAGTTGACAGAGGTTGAGCCCTAACACACATGGCATTCTCACTGTACTAACTTGATCCCTGGGCTATTTTTATCCTGCATGTGTTGTTATCTAACACAACAATAACATGACCAGATATCACCTACGTCGTCCATGTTAAAAAAAAAGGTGTACTGGCAGTCTGACCTCAAATAGGACAAAGTATGCTTCATGTGATTTGTAGAAGTCAGTTGTGTCAGCCCAAAAGAGTGGTGATGACCTACCGCTTCATCCTCCCCGTCTTAGTAACCTTCTGTCATATTATGATATGCCATGATAGCTCCTGGTGCACAATTTGGGAAAGTAGTAGGATTCTTCTCATTCCTGGATAATGAGAGCGAGCTCCAGCTGTCATACTCAGCACATGATCCCTTTATTGGACATATTAATGGGATTAAGAAAATAACTCTTGCTGTCAGAGATGTGTGTGAAGATTGTGGTTGCCATCACTTCCAAAGCTTTAGAGGGCTTCTGTGTATCCAGGATATATTTATGCGTGTCATTACACAACCGGTTTGATCTTTTTTACTGTGATTATTAAAAACAAGGTGATTTAAGCGATTGTAAATCACCACTCCAGCTCTGGAATGTAAAAGTAAATCAAGTCTGTAAATCCAATTTTGATGCACAGCATATCATTTAGGGATGGAAATCTCATGATTCAATTCCACTCCTATGCTTGAGGTCAACTTATCACAACTGTCTACCCGATACAATTGATACTTAGATAATTAGCCTCCTTGAAACAGATTGGCTGTTGAATGAAGTAGGACAGGTGGTTAACATGAGGAAATCGGTAACACATGACTAGCCAGCTCTATTGCAGCAAAAACATGAATCGATTTGAGGATTTGAAGAATTGATTCTGAATCAGACAAAATCAATTTGCAATGCACTGGAGAATCTTTTTTTTCTGGGCCTTAGTAACCTTCTGTCATATTATGCTGGCACTTCAGGAGAAGAGCGGCTCCACTGTGCCCTCCATTCTCAACAGGATGCAGACCAAGCAGACACCACCCACCTACAACAAGACGAACAAGTTCACCTCTGGCTTTCAAAACATTGTGGATGCTTATGGAATTGGCAACTACAGGGAGATTAACCCAGGTAAATATGTTAGTCACACCTCTCTCCATGCATTCCCCAGAGTCTGACCTCTTTCTGTCATTACTGAGATCATCAGCGTTACACTGGATCTCATGAGGTAGTCAGGCTTTGCACTTAAAGTCTGTTTACCTAGCTGCCTGCAGTATTTAGCTGCAACAAGTGAAAGATTTTGCCTCAGCTGCCAAGTCTTCTTCATCACCCATTATCACCTTATTGTGGCATGCTGTGTGTCATGTGAATGAATGTTCAATCATACATCTTTATTCATTCATCTTTCTTTTTTACCTACCGCTTCATCCTCCCCGTCTTATGTTTTTGCCTGCTTCCTGGTCTCCAGCACCATACACCATCATCACCTTCCCCTTCCTGTTTGCCGTTATGTTTGGTGACCTGGGCCATGGGGTGCTCATGACCTGTGCTGCCCTCTATCTGGTGCTGAGAGAGAGCAGATTGATGGCCCAGAAGAATGATAACGAGGTAGGGGTGTCTCTTGTGGCCCACCATAACCAGCTCATCAGTCCTAGACCACCTTTATTGGTGACGCACCACACCCACTGCTGTTGAGGACTTGGTGGCTCCATGGATTTACACTGATAATTTTAATTGCTAATATTGGGAAACCACTTTGTTAGAAAGAGTTATAGTATAGTCTAATCATATTTAGTAAATTGGGATGTACATTAATTTTTCCATGCTTTACCTGAGATCACAAGAATAAATTTTATAATTGTTTTCTGTTAGATGTTCAGCATGGTGTTCGCAGGGCGCTACATCATCCTGCTGATGGGAATCTTCTCAATCTACACGGGCATCATCTACAATGACTGCTTTTCCAAATCTCTCAATGTGTTTGGCTCCGGCTGGAGTGTTAAACCCATGTTCAACTCTCGAGTTGGAGGCAACTGGACGTAAGTATCAAAGGTCGTTGTAAATGATTACAGCTTTAACTCATTGACACCTGTAGTTGTACAGTTGCACAGTATTGATATTTGTACTATGTTCATATCTTCTTCAGGTTTGACACGCTCAAAGACAACAGAGTTCTGCAGTTGGACCCAGTAATAGATGGAGTGTTCAATGGACCGTACCCCATTGGCATTGATCCGGTGATTATTTTTCTTTCTGATCTGTAATCTGTCTACTACCAAATGAAAACTAACATAGTACTAAGTTACATCAAAATGATAAAAAAAAAAACAGCACTGAAAACAAAATGACCAAATTGCTCACTACCGTGATTATGAACCCATGATGCTGTTTACATTATAAAGCAAAACTTCAGAAAACTTTAATCTTCTACAGGCATGTCAAGCATTCCTAGTTCATCAGGGATCTAATGTAAATGCTATAGTCCTGTCGCAACATCAGAAAATATAGATGCATAAAAAAATGAAGTCACCCTCCATCATACCAAATTTGTGACCCTGCCAGATATGGAACATTGCCACCAACAAGCTGACGTTCCTGAACTCCTTCAAGATGAAGATGTCTATCATCCTGGGTGTCATCCACATGCTGTTTGGAGTCACTCTCAGTCTCTTCAACCACCTGTGAGACACGTTCATCTGCTGGTTCCATGTATTTATACTGATGCCCAAAAGTACAAGGGGACAAGAGAACAATTCTGCTTTTACTTTTAATTATTTGACTTTATATGCTCTGGCAGATTGGTTGCTTATGTTTTTTTTGTTTATTTGTTTGTTTGGGGTTTTTTTGGCAGGTATTTCAAGAAGCCTCTGAACATCTACCTTGGGTTTATCCCAGAGATAGTCTTCTTGGCCAGCCTGTTCGGCTACCTGGTCATTCTGGTCTTCTATAAGTGGTTGTCGTATGACGCCCGCACGTCCAAGGATGCTCCCAGTTTGCTCATTGCCTTCATCAACATGTTCCTTTTTAACTACAGTGACCCCAGTAACAAACCTCTCTATAGAGGACAGGTCAGATTCTTGTCTGTTATTTATTCCATTCATCCATCCCTTTATCCTTTGCTGGAATAACTTGAAATAAGCCATAGGCACCTAAACTTTTCTTCACCATATTTTTCTGTCTCTTCTGTTCTTCTCCCCTCAATATATAGATGGGCGTACAGTCTTTGCTGGTGATAATTGCCATGGCATGTGTTCCTTGTATGTTAATTGTGAAAACACTGGTTCTGCGGAGACAATACCTCTGGCAGAAAAACCTGGTAAGAGGCAGCAGACCTGCACATACTTCACATACTGTCATTCTGTGACACTCATTGCGTGAGACTGAACACATACAGTGCACACAATGAGTTCAGTGACTGCAATTATTTCTGCTCACCATTCACGCTTTGCATCATAATCTTGCATGACAGGGCACACAGAACTTCGGAGGGATCCGGGTGGGCAATGGGCCAACGGAGGATGAGGCTGAGATTATTCAGCATGACCAGCTCTCACAGAGCTGCGAGGATGAACCTGAGGTGAGAAAGCCAAGTCCTAGCCAGGAATAATGTCTTCTACTATACTGCAGCATTTTCCTTCCAGTGCTTGAAGAGATGTAGTCATGGTAGGCCACTAGCTTGGTGAGCGAGGTGGGGGGAACACAAATTTCTGGATCCAGTGCCAGCCTAGATGGAATATCTTTAAATAATTCAGTCATTCAGCCACAGTTGGAAACCTAAACCATTGCCTCATGTTTCCATTCCCACACTGGCATGGAATAACATCAATTATGGATGTAGGTGTGGTTTAGCGAAAGCATTTGAACAGGCCCAAGCGTTTTCCCATTCCTAAACTATCATTATTGCCTATAATGTGAAATGAACAAATGACACTACAGTTAATATTGGTGTTTACTTTGTGGCTTATCTTTGTTCTTCATTTCCCCATGTTTTATGTACAGTTACTGAAAAGCACCAGGAATCAACACCCCAGCTCCATTTACTGCTCATAAATTTCAAACTAGTTAGGCTGTATCACCTGCAGCGCTCTGATGCTACAAGCACACAGTTGTAGGATGTTTGCACTGTTGTACTTGGACCTTTTCAAAGTGCATCAAATACATTTAATCTCCTAGTATTGTTCTGTTAGCTGACCTCTGGAGCAAACAGACATTTGATATGATTGGAATCAGCTGTTTATACTGTCGAGGTCACAATCCAAGCCATTTTAAACACATCCTTTTAGAACAAGGCTCTTCATAGCTCATGTAGCTTTGCTGTACTTCAGTTCATCAAAGCTGTTAGGCTATTGTCTGAGTTCTGGTGTGCTAGCTGTGGTTTGCTGGGCTCTTCAGAACAATGTGTGAAAAATCCTATTCATTTTCATAATCTACTCCTGTGCACCGTTTTGGCAAGGATTCAGAGGCATGCTGGGTTTGACAAGGGCTTAGAGGCTCAACGATAAGTGGATGAAATTTCTCTTGCTTTCGTTATAACCAGAATCCCATTTATTTTGGTTTTGCTATATTTCTGTGCTTTGACCAAGACTTGCTCTGTTTGCTATGTCTGTGTCTGCACTTTTTATGTTGTAGCAAAACCGTTTACCCTGACTGGACAGGTATTGACATTACTTAATCTGGGTGCTGAAGCAGCATAGCTGCTACTTTAATTTTAACAGAGAACACAATGTCCTGCCTCAATCATTTCATCAACTATATATAGATAATTAAACTTTTTCAAAGTGGGGCTGAATGATATAGTAAAAAAAAATCAATTGCGATATGATTTGCAATTGTTCATTTGAGAGCTGGATTTTTGAATATTTATTTTGAATGTATTTCTTACATCTGGGAAGTACTTTGTAGACTAGGACTTCTCCATAGCACCATGATACTTTATTTACAACAATGTTTTGTCACACATATTGCCTTTATCAAAATATTGCAGCTCCTGTGATTTGGATATTGCACTTTCTGTATTTCAATTTTGATAATTTTTTGATTAATTGTTCTGCTCTCCTTCAAATGAATATTTGTCAAGGGCTGCATTTAATATTGAATGCTATCAGAAGGAATTTCTGTTATTCCTATGTTTGAACAGTATGAAATGGCATCTTTGTTTTCTAAAATGACAGTAATAATCATGTGTTGCAACCACCAATTCAGCTCTTCCTGTAGTAGGCCTATGTGTAGTCAGAATGGGTCAGTCAGGGCATTTCAGAGCTATTGGCATTCCACATCACACAACACACACAAGCACAGCAGCAAGACGCCCAAGACCAAAAAACGCACACACACTGATGAATGTCAGAGTAGAATGTTGTCATCTGACTTCATCGTCTAACCTTACAGTTCTGTTCTGTGTGTCTGCCACTGCTTCTTCCTATTTACTGATGTCTGTTTGTATGGGTGTGTTGTCAATAACCAAATATTGCCTTTTGTCACCTGCTTTCAAGGCCCACGAGGAGGAAGAGGTAGGACAGGAGCACATGACTGCCCCCTCACTCCGCAGCCTGCCCCCCTCCCCTTCTCTCCAAATGCATGTCTCACCTCTCTGTCGGTCTCTCTGTCCATTAGCTTTGTTGTCTGTGTATGTTGCTGATAACCAGTGTCTGCTGCTTTTAGCCGTGTCTGTGTGTGTGTGTATGTGTTTGTCTGTATGTCTGGTCTGCCTTGTTGTAGAGTGGGTTTAGGAGATTTAGGAGACAGCTTGTTGACTGGGGGCAGCATCGTCTTCAGTACACTAGATCTTCTATACCGTCCCAATCGCGTGGTGGCTATTAGATGCATGAGGTGTCTAGCAGGGCAGCTCAGCTGATTCCTCCGGGTCAGAAGGTCCTAATCGGACAGTGCCTCTGCTAATCTGGGGGGTGTGCTTATCCACAGTGCCAAATGGCTTCTGCAGTCAGTGGTGTTTCTACCTCTGTGGGATCTGAATGAAGATATGCTATTTTATGATCAAACTCTTTTATGTTGACCCCGGGACCAACAATAGAATTGACATCACCTTATGGGTTCATGCTGATGTGTGGCTGTGTTTTTGTGTCTACACAGTTTAACTTTGGGGATGTGGCAGTGCACCAGGCTATCCACACCATAGAGTACTGCCTGGGCTGTATCTCTAACACAGCTTCCTATCTGAGGCTATGGGCCCTCAGTCTGGCCCATGCACGTAAGTCATATCACACACCTTTTACAGCTTTACATTCAAGCTTAGAAATCCACAGTCTCACGTAGTCAGAACAGTCTAATAAATGCAGAAAATTTCAAACCACACATATGCCATATCATGAAATTCTGATGTCCAAAATCCCTTATTATAACTCATATCACGATATTGATATATCAATATATTGATATGCCCTAATTTCAGACACAAATAGAAACCCAAACATGAAGAAACAAACCCACACACAGATATATTCAGCCTTAAGTTCTCATTACTTTCAGTGTAACCCCTGTCCTGTTCTCCTCTCTCTCGTGCAGAGTTGTCAGAGGTGCTGTGGTCCATGGTGATGCACATTGGCCTTTCCACAAAAAGCTTTGGAGGCTTCGTTCTTCTCTGCCTCGTCTTTGCCTCCTTTGCCGTTCTCACAGTTGCCATTCTTCTCATTATGGAAGGCCTGTCTGCCTTCCTGCATGCACTGCGTCTGCACTGGTGAGTGAAATATTGTTTTTCTGTCTCTCATTTGTTGTTGCATTGTCTATATTACTGCTGTTTTTTTTCCTGTCTTGATCTCAATCACAGTTTCAGTCATTATCTGTTACACACAAACACAAAGCAGATCGAATCACAACAAATAAATACAATTATTATATAATTATATAATATTATACGATACTCTGCACAAAATGCCCAGATTTAGTGGTGGGGTGCCCCTTTCTAGTGGTGAGCAGGACACTCACCACCGCCTCTGTTAGGGGAAACACTGCATTCTTGTTTACCTTTCCTCATGTTTCCTCTCAGAGAGTAGACATGAGTCACAGTAATCATTCGCACACGAGGGTAAACATTCTACCTCATTGGTGTGTGCAGATGTTATATATATGTATATACTTCTATATACAATTTTATTTAAGCCCCTGTTACCTAACTGATGTGTTGAAATGCTTAAGATGAGCTTTCACCTGTAACATTTGAATAGATGAGCACATGAAAAGCCTTAATCCAGAGGAACTCCCTCTAGATTGGAGGTTCTGTTGATCTAAGGAAGAGATGAAGACCACTCTGTATTACACAGAGGTGTAGCTCCCTCTGCAGGTTTGACCATCTTTTGTTTATGCTTTATTAGCTTCTGCAGGGTGTCAGCTGCCCATTCCAGGGTGTGTCTGCAAGGTAGACTGGGATGTGTCCCAGTTAGAAGTTAAGATTGTGGTTTTTCCTGTGGCCTGGAACATGTCTGGGTCCCATTGAGAACTCAAGCAGGCCTATCAATTGTGTTTTTTCCACTGATGCTGTGTGTGGTTTGTCGACCAATTTATGACTTCTGAGTAAGGCACGAAGAAGCTGCTGTCTCCTAATTAGCATCTTTATCTGGCATTGCTCAAAGTGTGCCTGAATTGGGTTTGATAATCCGCTGGCACGTTGACAAAGCATGCCAGTGACACAGGAACTCATATCGATGACAATCTTCCTTGCAGAAATGCCAGCTGACTCAGCTTTCACTAACAGGCCTTCAGATCAGTGAGACATGACAGTGTTTGAATAATTAAACACTATTTGTCTGCTCGCCAAAGCAGTGGTGGCCAAAGATTTAGGCCTCAAAAGCCAAAGGACATGATTGTTGGCATCTGTCCTCTGAAATGTTTATCTCTTTGCTGGAAAGATTCTTACAGCGTTGTGGATAGTTTGAATCGGAGACAGTAATCAAATGCTAACAGACTATTTTAATTGATGTAAAAAAAATTGTCAGCAGTAGTTTAAGAGTCTCCAGTCACCATAATGTTTATAATTTTGAAAGAACACAAGAATAGTCATCGAAGCAAAAGTTTTAACATTCATAGACAAGGAGTACTGATTCACCCAGAGAACAGCCTCTTGAGCATTCATGTCCCCAAGGCTGACTACACTGGACGCTAAGATAAACAGTGTTGAAATGATCCCCCTAGTCTACTTTCCTACTCCAGATAGACTATGGAATGACAGGCATTTTGGTTTTCCTCATTCGGAAGGTCATCCCGCTATTAGTTAGCATTGGCTATTAAAAATAGAGCCTGATCGTCTTCCCGAGGGGAAGAGGCTTGGGTTTCTGAACTCAGGCCCAGTTTTAGAGGAGCGGGGATGTGATCGTGGGCGGTTGTAGGTGGGCTCCATTAGCAGCTGCTCCACAGAGGCAGGGTGTGGTATGGAGTACAGATAGACAATTAATCAACTGGCCGATTAATCAGGCCGATATCTGGTATTTTTAGACAGTTGGCATCGGCCGACACGTCTGCAGGCAGCCTAGTCAGCGTGGCTGCTGTTGAACGACGTCAGCGCCCCCTCTTATCTGCTGATAAAGGCTGTTGTTAAGCACACTAAAATTTTATTTAATTTTTATTCATAAGTTGTTGTTTTTTTTTTGTTTTTTTTTACAAACCTTAGTTTTTTAATTACGTCTGGACTTTTAGTTGATACATTTTTTACTTAAAATACATGCACTGCAGACAGAGTGCAGATGTACTTAAAGCAGAGACATAGACAAGAAATTGTTCTTGTCCACTTTGTCTCTGCTTAAGTGTCAAATAAATGTTGATTCAAGTTCAGCAATTTTGTGCCTCATTTGTTATTATCTATTAAATTGTTGTATTTGAACAGATGCCAAAATAAAGAGTAAAACAACAACATGATATCAGCATTAAACATCCCCACTGATCGCCGTGCTCTCAAAATATTTCGGCCACTGAAAAACCCACACCGGTCGACCATAAATGTTCAGCTGAGCAAAATCCGAACCTGATAGCCATTAGTCTGCTCTACCAACCATGACTTGACTGTGTGTTTGCATTATTGATTCCATGTGAGAGGCCGCCCTTTTTGATTGGACCCTCCCTGTCTTTTCTCCGCAGGGTGGAATTTCAGAACAAGTTCTACTCAGGCCAGGGCTTCAAGTTCCTCCCCTTCACCTTTGAAAGCATCTTGGAGGGAAAGTTTGAGGACTGAGCGCCGCCCACTCGTCTTCTTCCATCAATGTCACTCGTCTCTTAAGAATTTGTGTTGTTGAGTAGTCATTTTTGTGTGATGTAGTGCCCATCCTTCCAGGTTTCACCACCGCTTTATGAGCTTTATGAAGTTCCCAATAATCATCTTTTGTCAAACTGCCATTTGCTCTGAACCTCTCAGTGTATATAGAATTTGTCCCATTTGAATCTGGAACATCTGCACGGAAATGAATATAATACCCAGCTATCCTTTTAAGTTCTGCATATACCTATTCATTCATTCCTCAGAAAAATAACCTTGTTTGTAATCTGTTTTGTGATAGAACGGTCGTTTTTATTTTATTCTCCTTTTTCCTTTGTTTAATATTATTTATGCAGTCTTACTCTTTTTTTTTTTTGTTGTCCTTCATCCTCAGTGTGAGAGTTGCACGACTGGTCATTATCAGTGAGGTCTACTTTGCCTCGGTAACGACTGCAATCTCCCTGTTGATTCACCTTGATTAGATGATCAAGTCAAAGCAGATTCAGACACAGGACCGAGTGTGTACTTAATTTCTTCATGTCTGTCCACATTGCCGCAACCAGGTTGTCCTTTTTGTCTCTGTGTCTTGGCATGGTTTTTTAACAGCTGCCAACATCTCATTCACACAGCCGCACAATTGTTTGATTTCATGCATACACACACACACACACACCTTTATTGAATCAGTATACAAACCTACAGAGATATGCTGTAAAGGTCCAAAGGGAATAAATTCTAACCTATTATTCCATCAACATGTCAGGCGGTTCTGTGAGAACAAAAGCTGAGTTCATCCTGCATTGTACTCCTAAGTTTCCACGAAAGACCTCTGTACTGACTGATCGGTTTTCAACATAATATGCAGTGAACGATAGTGAATCTGTCTCTCACTTGTGGTCTGGATAGTCTGATATTAGTGTACATTAACTTATGAAACATCTGGATTTTCTGTGATAATCCAGATAATTTAGATGATCTGAGTCTCGTTGATTGTTGTTTATAAGGGTGATTCAAATTTTATGTAAAGGTTTACAATGTTATCGACCCATTTAGAAGGGACAGAGAAGGGCAGACCACAGCAGAGATTAACAAAAAACTATAATCAGCCCCATGTACATTTATTACCATCTTTAATTGTGCATCTCTGTCAATAAAGTGGAAAGACATGGACAAACTGTTGTGTTGTTTGTCTTTTCTCATGGAAAATGCTTGGAATTGGCCCTGTTCTTTGTTTGTTGTTGTTTTTTTCTGTACAAGAAGAACTCAAAAAGATGTTAAACTGCATCCAATTTGTCAACACACAGCTCTCTGTTTGCAGAGTGTGGTGTAGTGACACCTCTGTGGCTTGTGTGTGCTGTCCTCTTGATGGCGCTGTTGGACAGGCAGCTGCAGCCTTTCTCACAATCAAGACCGGATTTCAGTAGAACTGACTTGCAGCTCAGTTTTCCGTCGCCGTGTTGTGTGAGAAAAGTTTTTACAACTCTCGCCTCCCCTGGATGTCTCATGGAGGGTTAAAAGTTGTAATATAAGCACCTCAAGTTCCCCATGACAGATAAATTATTTTAATTACCCGTTCCCCCACTGAACTTTATGCCTGAAAGGTGATACCAGGTAAATCTTTGCCAACAAAAGGGGAATTACCCCAGAAAGCATTCACTGCTTTAGAAATGGAGGCACAATTATGTATTTTTCACGTAATGGCCCTTTTCTTAAGTATGCCACTTACAATTGCGTAATCAGCTGGGTTTTAACCAATCTACCTGTCTAGCAATCACACTAAGTCCAAACAAAAGCACTCAGCCGAGTCTCTGCTCTTGTTGCAAGGGGTTATCAAAGACAGAGAAATTTGTAACATCCACAATATTCAACAATAAACTTTTTTCCATGAAGAATTTATGCCGTTTATAGGAAAACGGGGGAGAGATTTCTCTGCCCACACGTTCTAATCTGAGGCCGGGTCTCATCCTACTGGCACCTTGGGAGGGCTGACTCTGTGAAAGCACTCAGCCACTCCGGGCTGTGGAACATGATGTCCTCTCTAGGAAGAATGTATGTTTTTGCTAAGGGGGGGGGGGGGGGG
>OMLB01054857.1:0-20158 GCA_900302555.1 Myripristis jacobus
TTTGTTCATTATAATAGGCAGGCCAACCCAGCCAGCTATTCTCAACGCTTTAATCCATGGTTGTTGGTGAATTCGGTTTCAGATTTTTAGATTGCTGAAGAGTTTCATGTGAGACCAGAGAACAGAATTTGGAACTCGTTCACCTTATCCTACCACAAAAAGAAAAAAGCATATTTTATTTCAGCACTCGCTACCATTTCACAAAAAAAAAGGAAAAAGAGAAAACATTCTGCCCAAATAATTTACAGTAGCTCATGAGTTCATATGAATATCTCCTTCCTGTGTTCTGATATTGCAAACTGTGGCTGCCATGTTTTCATGAAGCATCTGACTTATTGGAGAGCTGTCACCATGCCAGAAAGTCATGGCGGGCTTTTCAAGGTAGAGAGGTTGGCATGTGAGAGAGGCTACTCAGCTGAAGGGACTGACTGACAGTCAGCTGACAGTGACAAGGTGGCGGATCGCTGTTGCAGATAACGTCTGTTTTCACACACACAAACACACACACACACACACACACACACACACACACACACACACACACACAACAACAACATCAGTAAACATGTTTGTGAAACAAGCTTATGTATTCATTTCATGACTCAGTTAACGCTAATTTAGTTTAAGCTTTTAAATTCAATTGGCTGTATGAGGCCAAGTCACATAAGAGGACAATTTTAAAAAGCCACTGATTATGTGTTGGGGGAGTTCACATAGAATGGCGTATTACTCAATCATCCATCCCTCATTAAAATGTAATGGATTTTGCCAATATGCAGGACCTGATGTAATCCCCAAACTATGGTGTGTGATTCTCTGGAAATCTGGGTTGAATATAAAAAGAAAGAAAGAAAGACTGGAGGGTGGTGAGCATTGTCAAGTGACCACCTTTTCTCCTAATGTTCCATTGATTTACTCACCATCAGATGTTTGAGCTATAAATTATAAACCTAAAACCACGCCAGCTATAAAATGTGACTATAAAGAAAACCATATTTTTGAGCTTTTTTTATTTGACCCCGTTAACCAGTAAATCAACAGTGTGATCAAAATTCCTCAGACACTTCACCAGATAACATTAAACTCCTGTTGAGTGCTTTACTTTTTACAGTCATCTTGACCCTCTGTGACCTCTCCCAGATTTTCAACATGGCAGCACCCTAACTCTCTGTCACAGGGGAGTGCAACCTGACTCTGAGCATGAGCCGTCGAGTGCACGAGGCTGCAGAGTGACAGAGGATCGGGGACGCATCCCACTCCCATTCACTCACCAGTCACTCAATAAGTGGCCTATTGTCCCGCACTCTATTGTGCCCCTGTCACATGTATGCCAAACAAAGAGACAGAGAGGTAGGCTAGCCACCGTGCCAGCAGGCTAGCATTACATTCATGGCCTGGATGCATAGAAATGAAGTGGCCCAGACTGTTATGGCGTTTTTCCATTACATGGTATCGGCTCTACCGGCCTCAACTCTACTCACTTTTAGTACAAGTTACTTTTCTGGACTTCGTCTTCCATTGCACATAGTATCCCCTCATGGTGAAGCCCGACTGGTCACATGTGGGCATGTTGACTAGTTTTTCATCCCCTACCCACCAGAGTCCCAAGCAAGTGTTTTATTTTTTTAAGAACTCAGCAGGATCAACTCAAAATGGCTGCTTCACATGAACAATATTAGTGTAACAAAGAGATTTACAGAAGCAAAATATTTTTTTCATGGATAGATTATTAACTGTGTCAGAAGTTTTGGGAGTCTTTTGCGAGAATTTCCTGGTTGTAAGCTGCTCTCAGTTTCTCTCTGACCAATCAGTGGTCTGCAACCTACAGGTACTATTTTTTTAAGCTTGACTGATGTGGTTCCACAAATAGTACCCATACTAGATGCTATCCCAAACTTTTGCCCAATGCCCAAAAAAAGCAAGTAGAGTCATTGCGAGTAGAGCCAATACCATGCAGTGGAAAAGCACCATTAGTAAATGGACTCTTATATTTGAGGCCAGGAATGAGGAGATTCCACTCACAGTGCTAAATTACCCACTGCAGAGTGGGTAGATGCTTGTATGTATGCCTGTGTGTGGTCTGTAAGGGCTAAACCTACTTCTTGTTCTGTCACTGTGCACTGTGTATGAGCTGTCCTTAAGCCACGTGTGCCCGGATGCGTGACATGGATGCACAGCAGAGCGTGTGTGTTTGCTGCATGCATTATTAACATTATTTGCACATCTTGTGCACATGAGGATACACTTATGTGTGTGTATGTGTCAGTGTGTGAGCATGGTGCAAGGCCATGGCATGCCTCTCGAATAATAGAGAGCTATTCCCAAAGGAGGAACAAATTCCTGGAGGGTTGGGTTACTCCCTAGAGATGTACTCATGTTCTTTGTAGGTGGCACGAATAGTATACACTCGAGACAATGAAGTGTACCAGGTGTGGCCTATGGGAGGAGTCCTGAGAGGTGAGTTGCGCCTATTTAAAGCTGCATACCAATACAAAAAACCTCCCTTTAGAATCAAAGTAGGAGAAATTAAGTGTAACTGATGGCACTTTATACTGTAAATGTGGTTCTTGGGGAGGACCACCACAACAAAACTGTGGCTCAATGGCCTGGTATTGTCTCAAATAAATGAATTTTCATTGTTAATCTGTTCATTGATTGACTGATTTTTTAAAATTAATCTCTTAATCATTTCATCTATCAAATGTTAAAAATAATGACCGACATGTGCTTATAGAAAGTTAGCCGAATGTTAGCAAACTGATGTCTTCAAATTGCTTCCTTGAACATGAACAGACATGAACAGAGTAAATAAGTAAATCTTAGCATAATATGATGTGAGTGAGGCTAGCAAATGGTAGCTTCATTAAATGACAAATAATTAATCAAATAGTCAAAAAAACAATTGGTTAGCTTTCTGCCAAATTGATTAGGCAGCCAATCATCTCAGTACTGACATGTTCAATAGACTTTATTTGGGTTTTCTTGTGCTGATGCTCAGCTTGCAATGGAGTGACCATAATGTATCACTAAGACGTGTACTGAGTTTCAGGTTGTACTCACAGTGTGAAAGTAGTTTATAGATATTCAGTGTCTGGGTTGGGGTTAATTTTAGGGTTGAGGTTACAGTTAGAAATGGGGTCAGGTTGGGGTTAAACTAAGGTCAGGGTTTAGGTTACATACGCAGCAAACAGGCAAGTAACACTGTTGAACATCTGCTTTTTGTCACATTGTAGTTAGTTATCTAAGACATAAAATACCTGCTATGCAGTATGTTCCTGACACAATGTTTGATATTGACCCTTATATCAGTTTCTTTCTTTTCTAGGATAAAGCAAGATACAATTCCACTCAGCTGAAGACATGCTATTGAATGAGAAACATCCTCTTTCCTTGACAAGTACAAGCAAGGAATTTGACACTTAACCTGAGATATGAATAAATAATACACTGAACTTAAAGCATACACTAAGGTAGATAAATAATTAATTGCCAGCCTTTGAAAGAAGCTCTTAGGGGATTTTCAAAGATTTTAATGGTCATGGACATGTCGTTTTTATTGGACAGTACAGTGCAAGAAACAATAAGGGAGGGGGCCAGGTTCTCCACTTAAGTCATTGAACACCCAAGCTCTTCAGGCATTTCAGAGATGACATTCTTCTTCGTCTGAATGTGGATTTTATCAGTTGTCTGCTCTGTCAAGGTGTGGAAAATACAAGCTGGAAGAAGAATACTGCACAAACATGTCAGCTCTTCATATTCTCAACAAAATCCAGTAAACACTTTCTTAGTGGAAGTGTATGCTTTGTAAGCAGCTGTCACTTCAGATTTCAAGGCTGCAGTGTCTGCTGAACCTCTCTGTGTACACAGGAGAGGGTTTGTTATATTGCTGCTCACTGCTCCCTCTTTTGCTCACAGGTGGAAGTGTTACAACTTTTGGAGCCAGGTACAATCAGGAAACAGTTGCGTGTCTTCCCAAAATTCTGTGTGTCTGATTACAAAAAATACGATTAACTGCTCAATTTGTAAATTAACCTTTAAAATTATGTTAAATAAATGCTTTCAAATAACAGCTTCAATAATGTTATACCTTTCAGTGAGACAAATATTTCTGTGGTATGTGCATTCACATTGTGTTTAAATGAAAATGATACATGCCTAAGTGCAACATTGAAAACATGCAAGTAATTCTTTTAATTGTATACTGAACACAAAACAACCTTTCCTCTATTGTTCCATACTGTATAGCAAAGTTAATGGAGCATTTTTAGCACCCTGTGACCTCTTCATTGAACAAGGGAGGGAAAAAAACAACATCAATTTCAGGTCCTGCAGAGTCAAAGCCTGTGAAGCATTACATGACAATCACAAGCTTCCTCACCCATGATCATTTTCACACCACCTCTCCAACGACCAAATTACTTAAGCTCAACTCAGGCTTAAAGTTGCCCTTGCTATGATAATCCTACAGTGAACGCCTGCTACTGGCTAACCTTTTCTCACACACCTTCCCCATTCTGCGACAAGGGAGAACGAAGCAGGGAGGATTAGGATGCAAAAAGAGTTCCCTAATCTGTGTATTAACAGCAGCCAATTGAATCAAGCTGTCCCGGGTAGACGGATTTCGGAGCTAATCTGGAGTGCCTTAATGTGATCTGTAGAAAAAGTCCAGGCCCGGCCTAATTAGAGGAAAGGAGAGGAGAGACAGTCAGAAAGATATCACACATGGTTTAATGAATCTATTTCCTCTTCTATTAGACAAAGAGATGCTGCCTGAGCCAAAGCAAAACAAGCCAAAGAAAACTAATAGCCCTTTGGATTGGACTCTATACAGAACATACAGAACAGAAATAAATGGATAAAATTCATTATAAAAATAAATAAATAAATAAATAAAGTAAAAATGTGGCTTTTATGTTACTATGAATAATGAAAGTCTGAATAATCCTGTCAAGTTCTGGAAGCCAGTCACATACTCAGGTTTTATTACACCAACCAGTCATCCTGATCTTCTAAGCATGAATCACAGTGTAATCAAGTGCAGAACCAATATTGCAGACATCTTCAATAGTCATTTTATTTTGGCTGATTCTATCTTTAATTCCAATAATGCAGGGATACATATTGCATAATGGAAACTTTGAGCCGACTGTTGCCCAGCTCAACACTTTTACTCCTATCTCAGCCTCACAAGTTCACAAAGCTCTGCTGAGCCTAGATTGTCTTCTGGCCCAGATAAGAGAGAGCCTTACTTTCTAAAAATTGCTGCAGATATTATTGCAGAGCTTTTTGCTTCTGTTTTTAATATGGAGGTACTACCTATAAGTGCGTACCTCCCCCTCTTCATTGTTTAGACTTGGGCATGGACTTGGAAAAAATAGCTGAGGAGTTAGCACTCAGTTACAGTATAAAACAGGTCTTTCAGAGGTTTTGAATCATCTAAACTATGAAAGGTCCTTGATCATACAGTCAGTACAGTACAGTACAGTATGCCAAATTAGACAGATACACACACACTAACCAGCAAAACACATGATCCAATCCAGGCTGCCATCTGGGGACTATAACAAAGGTGTCCCACAAGGATCTATTTTAGCTCATACCTTGTTTTCTATTTTTATAAATGTCTTAAGTCAGGGAATACATCCAGCTAAAATACATTTGTACGCTGATGATACAGTCATTTATATGGTGACACCCTCTTTGAATCAAGCCATAGAGCTCTTGCAGGATGCTTTTCAATCACTGCAGCTTTCATTGTTACAATTAAAACTGGTCCTAAATTTTTAACAAAAAAATCAAATATATGACTTTCACTTGCTCTCACTCAGAAGCAGCTGATCCCACTATCTTGACATTAGAGGACATATAGAGAGAGTCGCTTCTCACAAATACCTGGGCATAAGCTGTGATGAAGTTGTGCATATTGATAATCTATTGAAAAAAAGTAGACCTAAATTGGACTTTTTTCTGTTTAAAAATATGCTTCCCATTTTCACTCATTTTTATCTGTGCAAGACGGGAATCAGGTGCAAGCTCTCGCACTTATCATTGCATTTTATGTGAATCTTTAGAAGGGTCCTATCTATACCACAGGAGAAAAATACACATGTTGCTATTTATTGCCAAGAAACTGTTAGTCAAACTACCCACTTATATCTACCGCCTTTTATCCTACGCTACCAGCAACTATACCACCAGAGCTACTAATCGGATTCTTTTAAATGTCCCCAGGGTGCACTCAGAGCTTGGTAAAACTGCTTTCTCCTTATATGCACCTTGGGCATGGAATGAGTTGCAGAACACCATTACCTTAGAGGCACCCCTTCTTTGAATACCTTTAAAGGTCTTTTACAAACTGCCCTGAAGGAAACAAGTTACTGTTTTACATAATCCTTGATGTGAAGTGTACTGTGTGTTGGATATCACTGATATGACCTGTGTGCCTCTCCTCTTTTACTATTCCCCTTGTGTAGAAATTATGTACTGTCTGTGTTCCTACATGTGAAATTGTTTTTTAACTTAATCTGCTTGTGTTGCTGCCAGGACTCCCTGGAAGAAGAGATCTTGTTAAACTAATGATAAATCATATAAAATAATAAACAACATAACCATACACAACAAGTTGTTAACAATATGTGTGCTCTCAGTTACAATAATTCTCTCTTGCGCTCTCTGGTTCTCCTCCCACTCCAAACACACGCACACACATACACACACAACTGCCTAGACGTAAAGCCAACATCTGAATGCTGTTGTGAGTGTTGAAGCAGCATTCTGCCTTCAATAAGACACACAGAGAGACGGACGGAGCAAGACACAGAGAAGGGAAGAGTGTTTGGGAAATTAAAACCACTTTCAGATACGCTGCAAACACGTAGAGTGTGTACATAAGTATGTGTGTATGTGAGAAAGAGAGAGAGAGAGAGACTAACTGCCTATGTATGAGAAAATAATTGGCACTTATTTCTGGACCTAGAACTTATTATTAGACTACGTCCTTTGTAGATGAGACTGAACTATTACAGGGACACAAGAATGTTTTTTTTTATATACTTATTATACAGACTCGGCACTGTGGTTTTATCCCTTGCACTCCCTATTATCTGCTTCTTATGATGTTGGTGGTAAGAGAAACTTCAGCTAATTCTACTGTTGGCCTCGTTGTTCACTGTGAATAAAAAGCATCAGCTACAAGCTTTAAATGTAATGTTTGTGTTCATTCCCACTACCATCAAAATAAAAAATCCATCGCCTCATGTATCATAAATAAGAACGTGTCCTGAGCTATCTTTTCCGCTTAAATAAGAGTTGGGGGAAAAAAACGGTGGTTATGCCTGAGCCACTCTCCTCCCACTAAGCAAAGTGACTTTAATTATTGACCAGGCATGGGAGACTCACTCAAACACGCTTGTATGCACACACGCACACACACACAAACACAAACAGTGGTGAGTGATATCAGGACAGACCTCTGCAGTGCGTTGTCGGGTAATGCAGGGTTCACAGAGGAGTCGACTGGATAATAGATTAACTTGAAAGAGGCAACCAGCAAACACACAGCACTTGCCTTACACCCCGCCTGTCTGCCTGTGTGTGTGTGTGTGTCTGTCTGTCTGTCTTCTCTGTATATGACACTGTGACTGTGTGGGAGGAAGAGCGAGAGAAACTGACAGTCTGAGGACTCCACATGAGTGCAAAAGAGAGGAGGGATAGTGATTATTATACCAGCCAACCAACCAAAACTCAGTCAGATTGTATTCTGGCCCAGATAAGATAGAGCCTCACTTTCTAAAAATTGCTGCAGATATTATTGCAGAGCCTATTGCTTCTGTTTTTAATATGGAGGCATGCCTATTAGTGCGTGTCTCCCCTTCTCCAGTTTAGACTTGGACTTGGACTGAGGAGTTAGCACTCAGTTACGGTGTAAAACAGGTTTGTCAGAGGTTTTGAATCATCGTAACCACGAGAATGATAGAGTCATAGAGTCATGACTGTGCATAAAAAAAAATATTTGGTTGATAGGCCCAGTATTATGCCAGATTAGCTACAGACAGATACACACACACTAGCCAGCTAAACACATGATCCACTCCAGAATGCAGTCTGGCAGCTATAACAAAGGTGTCCCACAAGGATCTATTTTAGCAACTATCTTGTTTTCTATTTTTATGAATGACTTAAGTAAGGGAACGGATCCAGCTAAAATACATTTGTACGCTGATGGCACAGTCATTTATATGGTGACACCCTCTTTGAATCAATCCATAGAACTCTTGTAGGATGCTTTTCAATCACTGTTGTAATTAAAGAGTATTAAAAGAGTAATAAGAAAAAGAAAAAAGCTAAAAATAAAAGGAAAAGCTAATCTGAATTTAAAAAGTAATAATAAAATGAGATTGAAAGATCTAGAAATAAAAGGGCACCTTATGAAAGCTAAGGTGAATGGGACTTCACTTGAACCTGTCAACAGGGAGGGTAAGGGCAAGCAGAGGATGGCGGACCGGCTTGAATGGCCTGTCTTACCACATGCATTGATTGCAATGCATCTTACTCGCTGATCAATACCACTTCAGTGGCTTCACCTTGCGACCGCCATCATTAGCACCTTCAGCCTCGTTCCACCTATGACTGTCCTGTCTCTTCCTCTGTCTTCATGTCCCTCTTGCTCCCAGCCATCCTCTTCCTCTCTCCATTTCCCCAGTTTTTTAGTAATTAAACAATAGGTTTGATATTCTTCAACCTGGGCCCTATTAATATGTTGAATTTTCACCTGAATTTCTGACCTGTGACAACATGGCATTCACACTGTTTATTCAGGATAAATAAAAACACACAAAAAGAGGGAACTCTGAATTTTCACCCACAGGAAATATCTAAGAAAAGAGCTCATTTTTTTTCCTGAATGACACTGTGAATGTCCTCTTCTTGCAGGTCAGAAATTCACCAAACTGAAATTCTGAGTTCAAGAGAATGCAGCATTAGCGGTGGAACGATGTGGGTGTATACATCAATGTAGTAGCGTAAATGCTAAATAAAGCTTGTTAGAAAGCACCGCTTGCAACCATTTTTTTAAGAGGACAATGTAAAGACATGTTTTACTGTGCTGTGTGTTTCCCAAAAAGGGCATTTATAATGGTGTTTGAGGCTGAAAAAATGAGTGCCCTGTTGGACTGAGTTGAGTGGAGATTAATTTTCCTGCTGCTGGGCAATTTGAGGATGGAACCTGTCCTGGGATGTTTGGGTTATAGGAAGGTCTCTCTCTCCCCAGCATAACCATACTCTGATTCATTTCCATTGTTCGCTGCACAAAACAGACTAGGCAATGTTGGGTTCAAACTGCTTGGAAAAGGGTGGCAGTGATGGGCGTTTACAGAAGAAATCCGCAGTGTAGCAGCTGATTGGGTCAGCCATCTGTCTATCATTAGCTAACTTGTCCAATCAGACAAATTAAACATATGACATTGCCAAAAGATGGTTGAAGCTAAATGAACAGCAGCAACTGTGATGGTGAAATATCACATCACTAGTTTGTTAGTATGCTGGTAAATGATTCAAGTCATTTTGATGATGAAAATTCACATTGATGTCATATTGTTTCTGTTTGCCAAGACAGTGTACTGCAACTTTTTGCTGTTGTCATCACCTAAACCACGCCTGGAGTTTCTTCAAAGGACATGGTAAAGAATGACCTCTGAGCATCTGGACTGGTGCAGAACAACTATTTGGTGATTTATTCACCCTGAAAAAAATTACAGTTACATATACAGACAAAACATGAGGTGGCAAGGGAGCATGTGTGGTCTGCACCAGCAGCAGAGCCACAATGGGAAAAAGGCTGTCTTTGATACTCTGCTATGGCTAAGCCTTAATTACTGCTGCCTCGAAAGGATGATTCTGTTTCATAAAATGACAATTTATGTTTTTTTATATGCAAATGTCTGCTTCTTAATGTGCAAACTTTAAAATCAAGCGTAATTTATATTTTACTGGTAACATACTACCTCTTTGTTATAGGTACACCATTAGTTGAGTAGCTTCCAGTAATACTTCAGCTGGAGCGTGGCCAGACAGTTTCACAAGCCAAAAGAGAATGAACTCCAGAAATGAGCTGCTTATACCAGGTTAGATCTCTCTAATCACCCTTGATATTATCTCCCCTCTGATTTCTCCTCCACTCCTTAAAGTTGCAGTATGCTCTCTTGTGAAGCATTGTGCTTTCAAAGTCAATACAAGTTTCTCAGCCTCAATGCAAACTTTAAAAAAGGCAGCACATTTTCTTTATCGTCTCACTCATCCTTTCATTCTCCCTCCAAGGCTATCTGACTGCTGTGTTCTTCAAATGCAATTGGACGTGAATGTCTGCTGGAGCACATCTAGACACTTGATTTGAACAGCCTTTTAAAAACTTCAATCAGTAAAGCTGCTGTCTCATCAGTGCACCACTTCCCCAGACGCCTGGCCACTAGAAGCCTGACAAAACTGTGCCTTTAAAACTGTATCACCATCAGTTAATATGCTCCTGCTGGCACTGTGTCTATCGCCTCTGTTATGAATGGAGAAAGCTCACTCTCATAGAGGTGGAGCGTCCCAGCACCATGTCGTCAAGTACCTTATGTGTGTTGCAGAAACTCTCTATCTCTATGAACCCCCATGTTTACACTTGTTTATGGATGAGATATGCCCAGGCCAGACTGGTTACGTCTACCGGTGCATGATGGCTGCCTCGCTGAACTGCAGTGGCTCACATGCATGTGTATGTCCATACAGATAGCCGTGCTGCTGTGGTGCTGCTACTGAAAACCCTGTCTTTTCACATTGAGTTTACCTTTGATAATGGCTGATGTCATTTGGAGCAGAGGGTCATAGCAACATGGGGAAAAGATCGGCATGCTCAGCATCCCTGGAAACCCACACAGGTGTAGCCTCCACTTTCTCCATGCAACTGCTAAAATAGTTTGTACAAAAATATTTTTCATTTCTGTGACATATTCTACAGATATAAATATTAGGGAAAGGTACCAGTTATGAAATGTTGCAGGTATAACTATCAGCAGATCATTTTCCCTGTCTATTTTTGCTGAAAAACACGCACCTCACACAGCGAAAATAGGCTCCACTCCAGTCCCGAACTCCAGCTGACGTACTTCTTCAGCGAGGCTCGAGTCACGCCTGAGACGCGCTGCTCACACAGGCTGTGTGGCTGCTCTCATCTGTGAATATCTCCCAAGGTTAAAATGGTACAAATGTGCATTTCCTGGTTAATTTGAGTGCAAACAGCTTGTCATAGTACACTGGCCCTCTCACAGCGACGCAGCAAATGGACAAAAGAGAAATGTGTGTGTGTGTGTGTGTGTGTGTGTGTGTGTGTGTGTGTGTGTGTGTGTGTGTGTGTGTGTGTGTGTGTGCAAATGCAAATCCTGGGCCTTCCCCCCAGTGTTTTTGCTCTATCTCAGCATAACATTCCTGGGTCAGCCTCTCATTCCAGTCAAAATAGAATTAAAGAAGAATGGCATTTTTGTGGGTCAAAATCAGCTGATCATTACATCCACACAGACAAGGCATCTGGTGTGAGCACTTCTTTAAATAATCTAAATTGATACTTAAATCAACAGTTAACCATTCATTCATACAAAGACACTTACCTGTTAGGAGGATTCATGTAACAGTTTGTAATGTAAGGCTTGCAGTACTTTCTTCCTGCTCTCTCTCTCTCTCTCTCTCTCTCTCTCTCTGTTCTGATAACTTTTAGTCTAACCGTCTTTATTTATAGATCACTTCCTCTTTAATTCATCAGTTCCTCTGCCTTTCACTCATCCTGGCTCTTTAAAATGTACCAGCAGAAAATGTATAATCCATCTCGAATCTGGCCATGAATCATTAGCTGGTTTCAATATTCATGTCAGGCATCTTTAGTGTAAAACTGGAAGTATGAGGCATACTCTGTGCCACACAGGCATCAACCCCCAACCCCAGTCACTCCAAACACGCACACACACACACACACACACACACACACACACACACAAACTTACACGTACACATTGGCTCATACTTTCCAAATAGTGTGCGTATTATGAGTCATGTATATCAGCTGATTACTCCCTCCGCTGTGTGTGTGTGTGTGTGTGTGTGTGTGTGTGCGTTTGTGTTTTTTTGTGTGTGTTCGGAAATGCTTACATGACTCGTTTTTGGTGGAAAATGAGGTGTTTTCTGAATAAAGATCCTTGGCACTTCTCTCTGAAACTGGGCAACTTAACACAAACACCACCATAACACCACACACAAACACATGGCGCAAACTGAGGGCATTATGCTCATGATTGTAATCGTGGCCATCAAAACACCCAAGTTCACGTCCAGCTCATGGAGTCTACTTTCTCACCCACACCATATAGACACCACTTACTAACACATGCAAGCACACACTCAGTGTATACCAAATCATTGGAATAATACAGTTTGATGTCATAGTCAGTCTCATTTATGTTCCTTGATTTACTGTCTTATATTTGACTATCAAATGACATATGAAGTTATACATAGTTTCTTTGTTGTTAAAGGAAGTGTCATAAAATGAATTGTAGATTAAAGCAAACACAAGAGTCATAAAAGTCAGATCTGCAGAACAAATATTTGAAAGCTCAACAGTCACAATATATATCTGGTATTTTAGTAGACCACTGATCTGATGATGTTTTTGACATAGTGGCACCGGCTACTAACATCTGTTCAGCACTGCCAGCTAAAAAGAAAGGTGCTTGGTGGCCACTCGGTCAAGGTGATGTTCAGCTTCATGGGAAATGAGCTGGAAAACAAGGAAAAGGTGACTGTGGCACTGAATGACTTTCTGTGGATCAAGGTTTCAATTTCAGCATAAACTAGCACTGGCACTTCTGGTTACAGCTGGACTGGAAGTATTAGCCATAAAAACAAGACTAAATTAATTAGAAATGATGAATTCCCAATTCCCAAATATCCCAGATGAATGTAATAAATGCAAAGGAAAGAAGGGTACGGGTATGGGAATGTCCTGTTGTCAAGACTTTTTGGAAGAATATTACAAGTTGCATCTAAAACACTGTCCTGTGGGATCTTCCTGTATGCCTTTAAGATATGTTTGGTTACTATGTTTCTGACTAGTTTGACAGTGGCAAACAAGAAAACAGTGTTTATTTGCTTCCTTCAAGCTACACACACAATCCCCCTTCTGTAGAAAAGTCTACAAAACCAACACTCATCCACTGGTTGAAGGGTCGCTCTAGCTCTCTGTCTGTGGACAAACTCACATATGTAGTCAAACGAAAACCTGGAGACTAAAAACAAAACAATCCTAGGATAGACTCTGGAGTGAAAAGAGCATGTACCTCAACAGAGCAAGGACTGCAGTGTAAGTGTGACACATCATGACACATCTCCAACTGTCCAGTTTTTGATCCCTGTTTCACATGCACACATATGTGTGTTTATAATGTTGCTGTTTATAACAAACACCCAATAATATTTCAGGGGGGAAATAGCATTTGTATACAACAGAGTTTGGATGTACATGTCCAGACAATCAGCTTCTTACAGTATTACTGAAGCTGCTGATTCACTGATGAACTGTTTGAAGAGAGATATACTGTAATAACACGTTATTACTGAAAGAAAATCTCTAATCCTGATCTGCCTACTTTTTTACAATGATTTGTGTCTTTTTGGACGTGTGTGTGCACGCGTGTGCACGCCTGTGCTTGTCTGTGCTTGCTTGCCAGTCTATTAATAGCAGACCTCCCAGTAGCAGACTCTGCATTACCACATGTTGTCAGTCAGCAGACCAGACTTATGACCCATCAGATTGTTATTCTACCATCTGGGACAAGATCACATTTCATACACACACACACACACACACACACGCACACACGCACACACAATACACAGTACTGTACATATTGTGATAGCGTGCACAGGGAGGGCAGGGAATGGTATGTTCAGACCTGCTTGTTGCAGTACAAGGTAATAGACTGTGAAGATTTTTTAAAAATGAACAAAAGCGCTGCCCTGTGCTGCAACTAACGCTAAGACTTCCGTGTTGAAGAAAACAGGTTTTTTCCGTCGGTTTTGATAGTGGCTGATCAGATTCAGCCTGTTTGCAGGACCAACAATAAAGTTATACCTCAGGAGTCACTGTATCCAACTGCAGCTCAAAGCAGTTCCTGCAAATTTAGGCTGACTTTGCAATCCAAAACATTTCCTCTCTCGCAGGCACATTTTATCAGACAAAAAGCAGTATTCTCTTGCTACCAAAACTCAAGCAAGCAATTTTTAATGCCTGTTTTGTTGTGCTCCATGCCATATAATGGGACACAGTATTCCTTTCCTCCTGCCAACAACATGTAACCCCTGCACACACATTTACTTGCATACACACTATCTGTCTTGCACACTGACATACCAATACATATGGACACATATGGGCATACAATATGCTAACACCAGGAGCCACTCAGGGATTATTTTGGGTTCATGAGTCTGTACAGCTCCAGGCATACAGTACATACCTCTGCCCGGGGGTACCAGGTGGTTGGTCTGCAGAGGCCACACTGAAGAGACACTAATCCTGGGTCAGAGCTGGGTGTTGGGGCCCGGGGCCTGGAGCTACTGCGTCAGGTGTGGATAACACTGACCCAACACAGTGCATCAGCACAGACCTCGCAGAGGACATGGATACTCTCCACAATCAGTCTGATGAAGGATTAAATGCACGACTGTTCAGTTGGGGGGTGTTAAAAACACACACACACACACACACATTTTGTGACCCTGTCAGAAAGGTCTGTCTGTAATTTGTCAGGTCAATATGCACATTTCATCAGCTCAATCAGTCAACTCAATATGCACATTTATTTTTATCCCGTCACCTTTCGTGTCCCTATAATTTCACTGACTTGTGCAATATGTTATTGTTTTATCATTTGTATTTGTTTTATTTATTCCATGATTGTTTTACTCATTTTGCCATTGTCTTATTATTGTCTTACTGTCTGTTTCTATCATTTTTATTGTTTACCATTTTTATTTTTATTCCATCATTTTGTAAGTTTGTACCTGAAGCAGCTTGTGCACATCTCTTGAGTCCATATGTTGTTGCCATGTTACATGTTAAAATTAGGTCAGACTCTGGGTCTAAGTCCTCTCTAAATTTGTTTATGTCTACTTTAGATAGAGTGATGTTAGTGAAGCACACAGCAGGGTGCATGCTGAGGTGTGTGAGTGTGTTGTGTACATCTGTGTGTGTGTGTGTGTGTGAGTACACAAGAGGGAGAGGGTGGGACACATATGTGGGTATTAGGCAATGAAGAACAGCTGAGAGTGCTGCTTTGTACGCGCACGCACAAACACACACACACACACACACGGCACCGCACAATAAGACTACTGCTCTGTCATCGAGTGCTTAACGCTCCCTCCTCCTCTCTGCTCTTGTCTCCTCCCTCCATCCGCATATAGTAGAGTACTACGTGCTCCAGTTGACAGCTCATGCCGAGCCAGCACATTCCACATTATTACTACTTCAGATGTTTGTGGCCCAGAAGCGTGCTGATTGGCTGATGTGCTTCTGACACCAGGGCTCTAGACAGCCAATGAGGAGCGTGCTCTGGGGAGCAAGGAGACAGCTGGTAAATTCAGAGGGAACTCCCTCTGCTGGGCAACACAGAGAACATCAAGGGTTTGTCTAAACAGGACAGGACTAGCCTTGTGTTGCAAATGTTCACTTCGCAAGGGAGGTCTGGAGTCTGTTTGGCTGTTTACATTTACTCATAATTCAACAGCGCAGTTTCATTTGCTCTCTACATCGTGTCTCGCTCTCTCAGTTACTCAGCCGCTCCTCATTTTCTCCTCCCTGCCTCCCCTGTTCTCTCTCATCCACTATATTTCTGCATTTCTCCCTCCCTCACACACACAAACACACACATACACACACACACTGTTCATTCCTCTCCCTCTTTGCTCCTTTTAGCCAATATCTCTATCCCTCCCTCATTTGCTCATTTTCCCTCACTGTGCAATCTGCCTGGCGATCAGTCAGCCAACTGAGAGGGTGGTCTTCCAGCCCGGCCAGCTGCCACCCACAGGAACACACACTGAAATACACTTTGCCTCCCCAACAGACACACACACATTGTGCGCACCGAAAGAGGCGATGCACACATTTTTACACGTCTCTCTCTCTCTCTCTCACACACACACACACACACACACACACACACGATCTTGCACAAAGCACAAAGACCTGTTGCTGTTGCTCCACAGCAGGCCTGGTACTCACCCCTCTGCAGACTTGGAGAGCGTTCAAAGGCCCGGAGGGTCGGAGAAAAAACTTCTGTGAGTCATCTGAGGGTGGAGTGTCGCTCTATAAAAATTCCCTGGTAATATCAGTCATTTGACTAACATGGAAAGTCTGTCCAAAATGAGTCACTGAGTGTCTATGTGTATGTGTGTGTATAAGAAGCATTCACAATGTCTTTTATTACTTCCCTCTTACACACTCCTGTGCCTATTTGTGAGTGCATGTGTCTGTTTCAGCATCTGCTTGTGTGCATGCTGCTTTGTGCTTCTGTGCCTTAACCATCACGTGAAATCCACATGTTAATGATTTATTGCTGATTCGGTCCAGTGTGCCAGTTTGCAAGTTGCATAAGGTTGTCTGAGGGGTCTAATCCACCCGTTCACATCATTTGTTCACCAGGCAAATTTGTGCCAAGACCAATGCCTTTTCAGAGACACTTTGATCAAAGTTAACAAAACGGTTCACCCGCAATACAAGAAGTTAAATTCCCGCTTGTTGATCCCTCCGGAGAGTTTCTGTGTGATTTGGTGAGGTTTCCAGGCTTTATGAGTACAGTTTGCCAGTGTTGACGGCAGGAAATAGTCCCTCAGCAAAACTCTTCATGGCTTATGCCGTGTCATTGTTTTTCAAAAGAGTTGTTGCTGTTGAGTTTTTCACATGTAAATTTATGGTGGTCTGAGCACCACAGTCAAATACCCATCCAGCCCAATTACACTGAGGCAACAGACGAGATTGTGGCAGACTGGAAACCTCGCAAAATAATGCAGCGACTATTTGGGTGGGTAGATTGCAGTCACGGCAAGTGAAAAAATATGTTGTTTTTTTTTGCATTTTGGCAATTCAATAGCCACACAGTTGGTTATAAGGTCATAGAAAAGGTCAGCTTTTTGATGCATAGCCTCTTAAGGACTATCAGTACGGTTAAAGAAAAAACCTGAAGCAATAAATGTACAATAAAGTTGTAGGACAAATATTAAAAAATTCATTTCAGGTCTAATATTGTACATGCAATGCTCCAGTTCTGATGACTGCAGTCGTTTGTTCTTGAGTAAAAGCAGATTTGAAAATCAATGAATACTAAGCACATTTCCAAATGTTTCTAAAGCACTTTTACTTCCCAAGTACCTCTGTCATTGTCTTCCACTGAAGACAACTCTGTGTGTGTGTGTGTGTGTGTGTGTGTGTGTGTGCATGCATGCGCCTAGGCGGGTGCATGGGTGTGTAAGATTCTCTTTCAGTGTGTTTTTGTGCGTGCACATGTAGAGTGTGTGTGTGTGTGTGTGTGTGTGTGTGTGTGTGTGTGAGAGGGCAAACAGAGAAAGCTGAGCTGTGCAGGGTGTCTCTTGTATAATAACTACGAGCTTTAGTGAGGCTGGTTGAATTTTAATAGAGTTCTGCAGGGTATTCCATCGCCTCTGGTCCCACAGCTCAAAGATCAGAGAGAATTTTCAAGCATGGTGTCCCTCAGCTTCTCTCACTCACTCACTCACTCTCGTTCTTCTCTATTCCTCCCTTTTTCTCCACCTCGCTCCCCATTTTGCACTCGCTCCCTCTTTTCTCATTTTGAGCTCCCTTTTTCCAATCCCTTTCTTCCTCTTGGGCTTTTGTCTCTCTCTCTTAATCCCTTTCTCTGTCTCACACTTTTTCTTTCTCTCCCTCCCTCTCTCTCTCTCCCTCCCTCCATTCTCTCCACTCTGTCTCCCTGTGAAATTTGTATTAGAGCCACTCGAGGCGTAATTATTCCTAAGCCTCTCTCAGTTCCTTGGCACAGAAAACAACTCATGACTCTCAGCACAAAATAACTTGCTACTGAAGGACAAAATGCAGTGATGAACTTTTAAAATAGTGCACAATAGCTGACAAAATGTTTGTATAATTTTTGCCACGCACAAAGGATGATAATGTACCACAGTGATTAATTCATGTTAAATTACTGATTGCCTTGAAGCCATGAAAGTAGTAATAGTTTTGTACTTACACCTGAGTCCTTTAAGCCCTACATTTGCATTTATATTTTGCACATATGCTCTATTGTGTCTATTGTGTTGTTAAATAGTAAATGCATTGTGCCCTGTGTTGTGCACATGCATGTGCACAATTAAGCACTGAGCACACAAGGCAACAGTGTGGCATAAGAATTACTGTAAGATTGAAAAGAAATTTACCAATGGAGAGGGAGGGAATCCACAACTGCATGACGGAAACAGGCAGCAGCTCAAGAGGAAGACAGAGAGCAAAAAGAAAGTTCTTGAACAGTGGCAGTGATTTGTGTCTTTTTGTTTCATTTGTGTGCATGTCGGAGTGATAAAGTTGGCAAGAGACGGGTGAATATTACTAATTCATAAGGATTAATGGATGCTATTTAAAAACGTACCATTCTAAAGAGAGGCGGCCGAACACTGCGCCTTCCTGCTAGGACCACGAGACAAAATATGCCAGCAGCTAATCTTACATGAACATGGCTCTTAAAAATTCAGCACTGAAGCAATTTGCCACTGGAAACCCAAAACAAGTGTGAGTGCAGTCACACACTGGTGCATGCCACTTAATTCAGTTGTGTCAGATTAGCACATATTGCTTGTCATATTGCAAGTGGATTATTAAACTTCACAGAATGTAAAGATCAGCATTAAATGATCCTCTCTGTTTATGAAATCAGAGATTATTGGGAGAACAGCGTCTCCTGACATGCATCTATTCGCATGCCTTTGGGTCTTTTCAGTGCTTTACCGAGGTAGAGTGGAGTGAGGTGAGGCATTTTATTTGATTTGACTTCACACAAGCCAGTCATGTGGGTGTGCTTCTGCTCACCTAGAATAGCCTGCTCTTGGGTACATCTTAATACTTCTGCATAAGTGCAAGTTCCAGATGGTGGAGAGGAGAAGACGGGAGGTAGTGAGGAGAGGAGGATATGCAGAAACACCTGTTGTCTCACCATAGAAACGGCTCAGGGGAGCCCCGTCTTCGCCGTATCTCCACACAAGCACACATTCATACACGCACATGGAAAAGAACACATAAAATCCTTGTTATCTTCACACTGCTTCTCAGCGCCTCAGCTCACATCAACAGCTCCTAATTGGCTGAACTACACAACCAGCAGCACTGCTGTACACATAATCAAACGCCCTGTCTAAAATACATGAGACATCTGTGTTCACAAACAGAGTTATTCTTTATCCAAATGAAATGTTACCTAATGTGGCCTGTGACATAAAGGACTTCTCACACACTGGCATTTCTGCTCATGTGGATTTCAGGCACAAGAAGCCACATGGCTCACCTCCACATAATTCCTCATTGCATTTGGGAAAGCAAATATGGTCTAAAGCCCAAGAGGAATGTTTTTCATCAGCACTCTAAATGTGTTTGCATTAATTACTAGCTGCTCTGATGTAATGTTTGAGTATCACCACATGACAGGTAAGGACAGGCAGTGAACAGACAAACAAGACAAGTTGATGGGCAGGAAAGTACAGCTAATGCAAGCAGCACTGCTCTGCAAGGCCATGTTTTGCATGATTAGGACAGTGCAAATTCAGCAGTTGCATGACAAGATGTAACAAGTCACATACAGTGGATATAAAAAGTCTACACACCCCTCTTAAAATGCCAGGTTTTTGTCATGTAAAAAAATGAGACCAAGATAAATCATTGCAGAATTGTTTCCACCTTTAATGTGACCTATAACCTGTACAACTCAGTTGAAAAACTAAATGAAATCTTTTACAGGGAGGAAATAAAAATAAAAAACTGAAATAATGTGGTTGCACAAGTGTGCACACCCTCTTATAACTGGGAATGTGGCTGTGCACAAAATAAACC